>SJYA01009498.1:0-14423 GCA_006410615.1 Neotragus moschatus
TTTTTTTTTTTTTCCTTGCTCTCACACACAGTAATAAGTTAATTTTTCCTCCTCCCAATTTTTATTTGGTAAAACAAGAAATTGGGTGAGTCAGAATAATACTCAAGAACACACACTTTCTTATCCTCTCTATACTTGACAAGGATTTACATATAATTTGGTTGCAAATTGAGAAATCAAATTCTGCTTTACGTAAGGAAATAATAGCACTGCCGTTGTTCTATCGGGTATTTTTCAGGTTTCAGGTTTGTAAAGTCTTTTTCCAACTCCCTATCATATTGTATTATTCAAAGGAAATAAATTTTTAAAAGGGCTCTCACATTAGCAAAAAGGAAACGTGGAAATTGACTTTGTGGGATGAATATTCTGATGAACAGCTTTCTTGGAGGAAGAACTTGGTCTCTGCCTGTGGGCCACACCATGCCCGTAGTCAGATATTCGAAAAATAAGTCATAGGAAGGCTCTCGCTATACCAGGATGTTTATAGTATCAGCCTTATACAGTTATTTTTTCCTGATTTCTCCCAAGATTTGCCTAATGGGAATGCGGCCGGCCCCTTCCCGCTGTGCCCCAGCACAGCTTTCGGCCACAGTCCGGCCTCAGAAGGCCGGGGCGCTTGAGTTTAGTTTTCCTGTTCTTAACCTAGCGACGTTTAATAGTTTAAAATTTTCGGTGTCCAAAGCATTAGGAGGACTTGGTAAACAGATGACTTTAATCTAATTAAAGTAAGCAGGATGAAGTGTGAGTGAAAACTTACATGTTCACTTGGGGTTTAGACATTCGACTTGCCCACCCCAAGACTCTGATGCTTTAAAAACTAGCCCAGTAAACCGGAGGTGGCCAGTTTGTGGCAGCTCATGGGTAAGATGCCACCCTTTCAGTCATCCCAGACAGTGCCCTTCTGGGCAGCCTCTGCAGGGCTCTGGGCACCATGTGGAAAGGCAGCCTGGGCTCACGGTTTTATTTCTCCCTTCTGCCTTTGTCACAAAGTGCTTTGTAGGTTTGGGATTCCATTTTGATCCATCTATTTCGTAATAACTTGCACCTTTGCTTTCTGAAGCCTTCACTTTAACCCACAAACATATTAGCACCAATTTACCTTAGGTAAGCTTTTTTTTTTTTTTTTTTTNCAAAGTGCTTTGTAGGTTTGGGATTCCATTTTGATCCATCTATTTCGTAATAACTTGCACCTTTGCTTTCTGAAGCCTTCACTTTAACCCACAAACATATTAGCACCAATTTACCTTAGGTAAGCTTTTTTTTTTTTTTTTTTTTCTTACAGAGAGGGGACAGAAGCCTTCAGGTGAGTAAAACAGTTTCTACGGTCTCAGGGTGGTTAAAGAAAAGTGAGCAAGTATCCATAGAAAGGATTCTTTCCTTCCAAACGTAAAGAAGCACTTTTCAGAACCTTTTGCTTCAGGTTACTTGGTTTTTGAGTTAACGAACAATAGAAAGGAAACTCCGGGCATGGGACAAGCGTATCTGAGGGGCAAAGCACAGGGCAGGATACCGCATTAGTGGCCAGCCCTCGTCCCCACACAAAAAGCATGCTGGCAGGGCACTTATATGTTTTCTTCCTTAAAAAATACATACATACACACAGAGAACAGACTGTGTGCCCACTTCTGACAGTGATGCACAGACTGGCGCGGGAGCGCCACACCACGCGGGCACCTGCCTGGATAGCAAGCTTCCGTGAGTGGCTGTTTTATTGTATTAAACACACTTTTGGAGTCTACACGTTCACGTTCCATAATGTTACCTGTGCGTGTATATCAAAAAAGCTTATTAACCCCGAGGGCATTCTTTAAGGAGTTAATATTTTTCAATTAAAAGGAGAGCATCCAACAACTAGAAGTCTAAAATAAATTTGTGTTCGATCATGGATATAAATATGTGAATATACTGTATATAATACATATGTGTTACTGTGAGAAATTTCTCCTTACCAATGAGGAATTACAATGCATCTTTTCCATTCCAAAATAGTAAGAAGCACAAATCAGAAAATACGAATTAAAGAAGATGGGCCAGTATCCCTGGTTATATCTGCATGTATCAAATGCCAAAGCTATATTCCTGGCTTCATATAAGGAATGAGAAAAAGCACAGTACAAACTAAATTTTTTAAAACATCAAAATTACCTTTCAAAAAGATATGGGTGATGAATTTATGTATTTAGATTGCTCAATTCTGCAATTTCTAAAATGGAATCATCATAAATTGGGAAATTAACATTTTTCTAAAGAATATATTGTGCGGCTCATAGCAATTTTTTTTTTTTTTAGCAATTAAAGATATATTAGAATTTGAACTGCAACAGTTTCTGGTAGAAGGAGGTACTAATTTCCACAAGAATTAAAAGACATCAGAAAATCTGAAAAGAATTTCACTCCCTCAGTTTTCAAGGAATGCCTTCCTTTCATGGTTGAAAAGTATCGATTTTTTGGAAGTACTTTTTATATCTATCAATCCTTTATAGGAGTCTGATAGTCATTAGTAGTCATTATTCTTTAANCTAATTTCCACAAGAATTAAAAGACATCAGAAAATCTGAAAAGAATTTCACTCCCTCAGTTTTCAAGGAATGCCTTCCTTTCATGGTTGAAAAGTATCGATTTTTTGGAAGTACTTTTTATATCTATCAATCCTTTATAGGAGTCTGATAGTCATTAGTAGTCATTATTCTTTAAAAAGTATATCTAAGCAGAATTTAGCAATTAAGAATTGAAAGCAATTTTTAACACTGTCAAATGTTTATGTTACTTTTAAATAATGCTGAAATGCTAATGAAGATCAGTACAGAATTTTTTTTCTTCCTCACAGACAAAATGGGAATTTTAATATCATTTCTTAGTCCTTCAGTGAGCTAGATAAATTATAACCCCTCTAGAATAAAGAAAAGAAGAAAGGAAAAAACCCTGATTTAGAATTCAGATGGTTCACTGCTAAATTGCAAGGCATAGCAGGAACTTACTTTTAAAATAAAGATGTTACAGATTACATCTTTAAAATGGCTGCAACAAGACCTAAACTGCCTGCAAAATGAATCCTTACAGAAAGAAGGACTTAGGGAATGGGAACGTCAATTACAAATTGTTTGAAATTTGACCACGTTGGTTTTATTTATTGAAATATTCCCATTTAAAAAAAATTCTAACATGATTCACACAGCACAAGTACTTCACCTTATACATAATGATAGTTTCATTTTTCTGACTATGTATAAATATTATAGCTTTTAGATCTGGTTAACAGAAAGATAAGATTAAGGTTGGATTTTTCACATATGCCCTTTCTATAAAAAGTGAAAAACTGTCTCACCTGAATTTATCACAGGATCATATTTAATGGCTGCAAAATAAAATACTAAAAACGAAAGCCGATGCTTTTGTTCTGTTTCTTGCTATTTATAGAGCAACTTTTGGTGTAATTCCTAATTTTAAAGAAACATGAAGTTCATTTTTTTTTTTTAGCCAAAAAGAAAGAGGTCATGTAAGCAATCAGACAGTAGATGACTTTAGACTTGAAAATAAGGGTCTAAATAATTTTTACATGATGAACATATATTTTTTAGATATATTTGAAAATAACCAGAGATGTGGACAAGCATTTTCACGGCTGTGTTTGGCTTCCAACGATGTTCAGAGAGAGGGATTTTCAACTACCGTCAATGTAGCTGCTAATGTTTCAGCCATTCACCCGTTTTTCAGCTCTGTACTCTAAACAAGCTACAAGATTCTGCTTCCAAAGTCCTTCCAGACTCGGTGTCCGAGGGGAGGCAGTGGACGCAGGCACAGCCACCTCTTCCTCTCACTCACAGCTTCTCTGAAATTGGCAGCCTCTCACACACACATTTCTAGGAGGACCCCAAGGCTCACCGGGAAACTTCTTGTGCTGGGAAAAAACTTCTCAGCGCGCACCTGGATCTACAGAGTCGGAAAAATTAACCAGCTGTAGCCAAAAGCCAAAACACTCAACCACCCGAACACAGCCTGCGAGAAACACAGAGCTCTTTGACGTGACAAGAAGACTTATAAATAAAATAGCTCCAAGGCAGACAGGCTGAACGAGCCTTTCAAGACAGCCTGTCGGTGCCTCAAACTTGAATATTAGAACATTAAAACATTGGCAGCGTGAAGACACTATCCTGGGATGTGTGCACGTGCGTGCACACGCGTGGACTCCCATGTATGTGTGTGTGTCTATGTGTGCGTGTGTGTGTAGGCATGTAGGTTTTGCGGCTCTTACGGCTTGGGGGCTCCCCTGAGGTCCTGGTGGCCAGCGCCGAGCCCAGATGAAGGGCAGGCCCTACCTGTATTTTGGGGGGGATCATTCCTATCATGACATGTGCAAACACCAAAAGCCAGTGAAAACAACCTGCTGTAGGCATGAAGGTCCGACCCCAGATATAGAAAAACTTTCCCTGTAATTAAAAAAAAAAAAAAATTGCGTTTTGTGAATGAGAAACCAAGCTGACCTCATTCGGCGTAGTTAGGACTGAAGCGGCCAGGCCAGCTTCGGGCAGCGCGGCTAGGGCCCGGGGCCGGGGCCGGGGCGTGTTCTCTGGCCCGTAGCTCTGAAGCTGGGTGAGCCTGATCCCTCAGGAGAGGAGGTGAGGCTGGGGCTCAGGCCCCAAATATCACTACCTAAGCCAGGCTGGGTGAGGCTGCAGACAGAGCCGTGGACCCTGGGACGAAGGTGCCCAGGCCCGCAGTAAACACGCCAGAAGGAGGAGGGTCTCCAAAGCCTGCAGTCCAATCCTCCAAATCGGGGGCCATCTTGCTGGAGGGATCGAAGGCCTTGAGGGCGCCAGGATGCTCCGCATCTTGTCCAGACTCTCCCCACGCTCAGCCCACACCCCGCTCGCATCACTGCACAGCGTTTTCGATACAGTTCAAATCAACAAAAGCACCCCAAGCGTTTAGTCAGTGCCAGGTATCACAAAACATTTTCAGAAAGCAACGACTCGCAGTGAAGATTTTTGCTAAGGTAGCAGGGATAGCATCTCGTGTGAGTGTGTAGCAAGCGTCTCGTCACTTACACGGTGAGTTCCGACCCCCATCCCACGTGATCCTCACAACCTGAGTGGAGGACAGAACAAGAATGGTCAAACCCCCTTAAAGACCAGAGAAACTGAGGCCCACGTGGCTGGAACAGTGACTCTGGCCCAGCATCGCAGAGGCCACACACATTGCTTTGTTATTTTTTCTTTTTTTTTTTTTAACAGAAAACATCACCGCCACCCCTTCGCACTCACACACACTCAGGCTTTATATATATATATGTATGTATGTAAGAACAGTTCTCAGGAAAAACAGAGCTCCATTGAAATCTGGGTCCCAAGACTGCCTTGAGCTGGCCAGCTTGGGCAGTCTCCCGCCCCCCACAACCAGCTCTGGTTATCTGAGGCGTCCACTCTTCCCCGCCAGGTGCATCACCCTCAAAGCTGGGCTGGACCAACCGACCTCCTGATGTAAAACTGCACGTGAGCTGGGCCTGGTAGAGTCCTCGGAACAAAGCCGCCTCCCCTGAGCTGAGGGGTCAGAGTACCTGTCCACCGTCCCTTCTGTTGGAGTGCCAACACCCCGCAACCAGGGACTGCCCCGCCACGCAGCTGGGAAAGCTCCGAGCCCCTACCCGAGCCTTCCCTGGCTTTCGGCCCTCTGTGAACCCAGCAGGTCCCAGCCAGTAGTCTCAATGTAAAAGGCCAAACGGTTGACGAAGATGGCCTGGGAGAACCTCAGCACGAGCATCCCTAATGACCGACTCCCTGTGGAGAGGCTCCGAGGGCAGCTCTCTTCTGGAGGGGCAGCCAAGGTCCCGTGCCCAGATGCCAGCGGTCTGCAGGGGCACATGCATTCCCGTCAGACGGTTCCTGGTTCTTAGAAATGGGAAAGCACGGGGGAAACTGCCACAGTTGGGGAGGGGCCAGGACCACAAGGAAGGGATAAAGAAAGAGGGAACCAGCTTATCTGGGAAATGGTTGGCCTGAAGGTGATGCTAGCAGGGCGGGTTGCCATGGTGTTGCCCTCTCCAGCAGAGACATGCACCACGGGGAGAAACTTCCTCAAGCGCCTGCCTCCTCCTGGGGCTCCTGGTACACGCTGACCCCACCAGATCACCCTCAGGACAGCAGGTCTTCCCCCAAAGCCAGTTTCCATCTCAGAATATTGCACCCCACAAACGACCAGCTCAGAAACAAACTCAGCATTTTATAAAGTTTCCTCGGCAAAGCCAGGTGAACAAAACCCGCAGAACACAATGTGGCATGGGCCAGAGGGTCTGGCTCGGCCAAGAACTTGAAGCCGCCGCCCTGTTCATTTTCAAAGGCAAAGTCTTCCAAGACTCCTTTGACTTGCTTTCTTTTCACACTTAATTACAAGACAACAGGCTTAAAAAAGAAAAAAAAGACAAAATGTTTAAAATTTTTTGAAAAAGGTTACAAGGCGCTAAGTCTCAAAAGCTGCTTGGGATAAAAATCATAACCTTGTCCGACACTGGAGGCAAACAGAGAATGCAGAGGACAATGCTCCCGGCTGAGCGGCCTCAACTGCCTGAGGGCTCCCCTGCACCCACCCCGGGGCCTCTGTAAGGTCGCGATTTGGAGGAAAAGGCAGGGCTGGGAGGGGTGGGGGCTGCACCCCAGAGCAGAAGCGGGGAAGGTCCCCGTGTCCCGCTGAGGACTCTGGACTAGACACTTTTGGAGCACCTCTGCTCTTCCGACGGCAAGATGCCCACAGAAACCGAGGCGGGCAGAAAGGAAAACTTGGCACCCAGACCCCCCTCCGCACCTCGGCCAGCGGCTCGCGGNTGCACCCCAGAGCAGAAGCTGGGAAGGTCCCCGTGTCCCGCTGAGGACTCTGGACTAGACACTTTTGGAGCACCTCTGCTCTTCCGACGGCAAGATGCCCACAGAAACCGAGGCGGGCAGAAAGGAAAACTTGGCACCCAGACCCCCCTCCGCACCTCGGCCAGCGGCTCGCGGTCCCTAAAGACCCTGCAGAGGCGCCTCAGCCGGGCGCCGGCCTGGACGGGGCTGCGGCCGCCTGGGGTCCGCCGTCGAACCGGCTCATCGGCGACCTGGGCGGCGGCGGGGCCGGGGCTATTTCCCTCCGGGCGGGTCCGCACGGCCCTGGAGGCTGGGCGGCCTCGTGCGCCTCCTCCAGGCGATGCCAGGGCCGGGCAGGTGGCTCGAGATCTGGGGCCTGGGGTCCGCTTCGGGTGGGGAGCGGGGCGGCGGCCGGGTCCACGTGGCTGGGGGTGCCGGCGTCAGTCCGGGGCGGGTCCGGCAGGCAGGGATCAGGGTCCGAGCAGGGCCCGAGCGCCCGCCGGGAACGGATGCGCGCCGGGGTCCCCAGGGCCGGGGTCGGAGGGCCCGTCCGAGTCCAGGTCCGAGGCGGGGCCGGCGTCGCGGCGGCGGCACGCGCCCCAATTAGCCGCGGGCTGGCGGCGGGGCAGCCGCATTGAGGGCGAACAAAGGGCGCGACCCTGGGGTCAGGGAGTCGCGGGCCGCCGGCCGCTGCCCGGTGGGCCCGCCTTGTTTACTTTGCCCGAGCAAAGCGCACAATATAGTGACTAAAGCGGATTAGAGGGTCGCGCCCCGGAGGCCGCCGGACCTCCCAGCCGGGCGCCTCCCCGCCGGCCCTTCCCCGGGTCCCCCGCCGCCTGGGCCGCCCCGACCGGCGCGACCGGCGGGGATACGGAGGCGGCGGCTCAGCGCGCGCGAGCGGCTGTCCGGGGCCCCGGGGCCCGGCTTACCTGCGCCCCGCGGCGGCCCGGGTGGGGGTCACTCTGGGAACCGCCCCCCCTCCACCGGGCCGTGTAAACCAACCTCGGGCAGGGAGTCATTGATTTCCCGACCCTTTCCAACACTGCTGGTCCGGGGAATTCATTTAATTCATTTTACGGGACAGCAAATGGCACTTGCTTGAAGGCTGATGTTTTTAGATGCAAACACCGACAGCATTTTTCAGGTCACACCATCCTGCAGCGTTAGGGTTAAAAAAGAAAATGCCCGCCTCTTGTCTGGACACAGAGATGCACCGCCCGGCAGCAGGTGACTTAAGGCTGCAGAATAATATACATTTTAAAAATAATATGTTGAGGTAGAGAAGTCCTGGGAGGTACAAGCTGAGGGAAAAAATTACCTTTTCTTTCTTGTAAAAGAAAGCACATGAGTGTATAAATAAACCCTAAGATTTCCACCCAAAGACCACAGTGTATCATCTGGCTTGCTGAATTCAAGATCTGTGTTCTCCAGATAGGAACCTGCAGGATCTCTTTAATCGCCCTTAAAAAACAAGCAGCAGGAGCAGAAAGCCCAAACTCAAAATCAAGCAGTCTAACCACGGTGGGGGCGGGGTGGGGGGGAGGTCACTGGACCAAACATCTAACAAGAAAGAGAATGCCTTTCCTCCATTCTTGATGCTGTTGTTTATGGGGACAAAAGTATTTCTCCTTAAGTTCAAACAAAATCCTAGTTGACATTTTTATGCCTTAGCTGTTCAAGTATACATGTTTGACTAGGAAACTCTCAGAGGGTTTGATTAATAAGCTATCAACATAGCTTTTATAAGAGAAATCTTTTATAAGAGAACGAATACTATTTACTGACTACACATATTTGTTGACCTAACGAATATTTCTGCTACATGCGGTCTATCCAGAGCTATTGAAGGGAAATATGCCATTTGTCTAGATTTCTACTCACAAGACTTTAAAAATGATTTTTCCTTGCTTATAAAAATACCACGTTTAGAGAAGGCACAGCCTAATCTAAAAAATAAGAAATTTAAAAGTAAAATATGAAGATAGACATTTTAGAGATAATTTAAGTAATGAGAAGTATAAATAATCCAAGTCTAAAATACAGGGGAAAAGGAAAATTCACCTATATGCCATTATCTAGAAAATAATATTCAATTGCATTTCCTTCCCAACAGTGAACATATGCACACAATATTAATGCATAATTTACATACACATTTACTGTTTGGGAAATACTGGCTCCCATACGTCCCTACGTGCTGACAAACTCTTTGTCAACACTATTTTAACAGTGACATAATTAATATTCCATTATACTGTTAAGTGATAATTCACCCCAGAACTCCCTATTACTTTTTAATTTTTATTTTTATCCCATTATTATTACAAACTTCAGTTCTTGCTAGTATTTCTGTACCGTAACTAACACTATGACCAGTGACCTTGCCTGTGAAGTTTGTCCGCAATGTGGGTTGTTAACAAATCTCTTAAGGATCCATTGTTAATCTGACGTTGAAGCCACAGCATTATCTGAGGGGGTCAAGATAGAGCTTCGGAGACTTCACAGTAGCAGCAATGAACTCACAAATCCTAGAATTCGCTTAGATCACAGTTACTGCAGATAGTGATGTGGACGTTAGTTTGTTTCCCCCTCCAGAGGCCTGGTAACGGTGGAACTTTTGCCTGATGGGTTTGTGGGACCCGCAGAGGCACATGCCTGATTGCAACACAGCGTTTGGGAGCTGTTTTCTTGCATGAATGCCCCGGCCTCTGTGTGCCTACCGAGTCACTTGGCACTAACCGCCCTCCACTTGGTGAGTTTAAGTCAGGACCAGAGCGCTGAACACCTTGGAAACATTATCTCAACAGCTCTGTCGAAATTCTGCACGTCTGAGGAGTCCTTTGGCCCAAGGGGCTTTCTTTGGGAGCATTCAAACCTCAGGCCCGCTTTTCAGCACTGCCTGCAGCAGGGTGCCTGCTGTCCTCCCACGACCCGGCCCTGATCAGCTTGGAGGAGGCCCGGCCGAGCTGCTGGCCGTTGCCATCGTGGGCACCGTGGGAGGCTGTGTTTTCAGTCACTTGCCCCTTGTCCCCGAGGTCCTGGGAGAGGCTGGGCTCTGCCTTGGGGCCTCACTGGCGGCCTAGCCTTCTGCTGACACAGCTCCCAGGAGGACAAGGGAAGGAGCCCCGGGACCACAGAGCCAAGGTCTTTCCCGCAAACCCCAGGGCCTGCATGAAGGAGGTGGCCTGGAGCTGGGCGCTGCCACCAGAAAACAGAAACACAAAGAGGCCAGGTGGCCCCAGCCCAAAAGTGCCATGGAGTCATCAGAAAGTAGATGCTACGACTAGGCAGAGAAGACAGGCTCGAAGGAAATCTGTGGACATGTGACCAGAGCTTCCGTGGGTGCTGAACGATTTCTCCCTGTCGTGCCCTTCTCCTGCATCTTCCAATTATTTGCTTTCATAATTGAAAGGGATCCTATTGCTAATACAACTATTATAAGTCCAGTAGACAGAATTCATCTTAAGACTAAGATAAATGATTATTACTACTCAGGGGTTGAACATAAACAATAAGAACCATTTATTGTTGCCAGGCAAGTTTTCAAGATGATAACACTGGGTCGCGTGTCTCTGGCACTTTACCCTTTAGAGAAACGCTTTCAAACAGAAAATGAAACCCAGCAGCCGTACTGTGCAAATACTGGCCACCGTGTGATTAATTCTCACAGCAACTCTTGACAGTGAGCAGGGAAGGACGCCTTCCTCCTCTTCAATTTGGGAGACTCAGGGGTGGAGGAGCCAAGTTAAGGGCTGCAAGATTTGAATGGAGGCTCAGAGTCGGCCCCCCCACACACACACCGCCTCCACCCCACTGTCCCTCTGGGAGCTTCCGGGCCTCCATCTTAGCACCTTCCTGCAGGGGAGATATTTTTCCCAAGGATCCAGTGTGTTTCCCGTTTTTTCCATTATGTTCCCTCGTTACTGGAGGTGGTGCCTATGGCCAGGGCGGAACTGCAATAAATGAAGATTGTGTTGGGTTTGCTTGAAAACAATGGTATTTGCACAGGATCCCGTTATCTCAAGAGGTGTGCTGCAGCGAAGTGGCCTGGCAGAGGCGACAGCGTCTCAGAAAGGCAGGGGCTGTCCTGTTTCCATATGATGACACTATAGCTGAACACCGCACTTCTCTTGGGAAGGAAAAACATGCCTGTGGCCCCTCTGGGGCTCGAGTTCACCCCGAAGAACTCTCTCTGCCTGCGTGGGCACACGCCTTTTCCTATGGTACTTTGTTAAAGTGGGCCATTTCCAGCCCCTAGATAACAACGGATGGGAGCGAATCCACGAATCAAATACATTTGATCTTTGGTGTCTTTCTTTCAAAGGGAGTTAAAAGGCAAATCAGAACGCTGTTTTCTACTCTGAAAGGCAATTTCTAAATTTGGATTTTGAAAAAAAAAAATTGTACTCCAGCTTGAAAATCCAGTGGCCCTCAGAAAGCAAGTAAGCTATACCACTCTGTGTGAAAATCATCTTAACTGGTTTAAAATACATCAGAACGAAAGGGTGTGAGCTGACCCTAAGTCTCCCATCACGCATGGTCTGAAAGTGGCATGCACACAGATCGTATGTGTCCCGAGAGCGGGCTGGGCCCAGGAGCAACGTTCAGAGATTCTTAAGAGAGAGTCACCAGCGTCGGAGGGGCCAAACGGGTCCAAGCTTGTGATATTCCAAAGCCATCCTCCATTTTTAGATAAGGTTTAAGAGATACAATAAATAATTACAAAATGTCACCCACAGGTAAGGTGAATACATTGGAGACATCTATTTCCTCCAAGAAAAAACGTCTGGCTCTTGGCTTTTTAAGTTGTCAGGAGATGGGCACATTTTCACAGGACCTTTTCTTTTACTTCCCCTTGGTACCCAGGGCACAGCAAACCATCTCTGCCTTCTAAAATGAAAACACATGCCACTTTAATTTCACAAAGACAAGCCAATATGCAGAATCTCTGTACGGATCATTTTTAAATTAAAGAGAGAGGGGGGAGACTGCTAACTGTGTTTTATACCTTTTGTGCGTGTGGGAGGGGCAGTTACCTTCTCCACGTGTTAATAATTTAACTGTCAAATCACAACAAACAGCTAATTCCATTTCTGAGATGCCAGGATTGCAACCTACAAGGGGAGATTTTAATTGTAACTGCTAAATAGCAAATGCTGACAGAAGTCCTGTTTTCAATCCCCAGACAAGGCTGGGACATGACTAATTTATTTTATCTTATCCATCTATCTGTGCACAGGATTAAAATATTTATATCAGTCTGTTCACTTTAAAACATGCAGTGCAGGCACCAGCTTCAGGGCCACTCCTTAAATTTTTCACAGTTTTGGCTTTTCATTGTTTCCAGAAACGCACATTCCCCGTGTGGCAGATACTCTCAAATGCTGATGGGATCTTTAAGTCACACGGATCCAGTCCCGGAGCCACACAAATGCCCTTGGCTACGCTGACGGCGACAGAGCTGTCCTGACGCCTCTGTCCCCGGAGATGCCAACGAAATCACGCAGGCCTGAGCCCGACTTCGAGAGGAAAGCTTGCCTCTGGCCTGGGTGGCTGATGGAAACCAGAGCCTGGGAACGCTGTCCCGGCCAGGTGGCCAGGTAGGCAGCGGGCAGCAGGGGGTTAAGCAGGAGTGGAGAAGGGTGCAAACAAAAGGCCATGGGCAGGGCAGACCGGGCTGCAGGGCCCAGCCCGGACAGGCGCAGACACAGGGAGCTCTGTCTGCCCGCCCGCTGCCCGGCACTGTGACTAACCGCCCCACTATTGTGCCCTGAAGCCAGCCCTTTGTACCATCCCCCTGGCGTCTGGGAGCGCGGCCGAGGAACCTTCCTTGTCCTGGAAACTTGCAGCCTTGACACTCATTCTTTCAGCTCTCGGGACTGCTGGGGGCATGACTAGCCAGTGGCAGCGTCCTTTCCCCTGGTCAAGAAGGACTATCAGCAAAAAAAAAAAAAAAAAAAAGAAGCAGAAAAACCAGTCTCCCCAATTCTGGGGGAGGGGAGCCCTAGGGACCGCTAAACTTGCCCTGCCCAGTGCCACAGCCCTTCCTGACACGCGGCCACTGAAACTTTGAACTGCGGACAGCCCCTCAGAACGAAGATGTATGTGCAAAATACACTCTGGATTTCAAAGACTTAATACAAAACCAAGGGTGGGGGGCAGGAAAGGGAAAATATCTCATTAATAATTTCGTACTAATTCCACACTGAAATATGTTACTTCTTATGTCTGTTAAAGAAGTTGTATTGTTAAAGTGAATTCCATCTGTCTATTTTTACTTTTGTAAAAATGTGGAACATGTTAAATTACAGGTGCGGCTGCCTCGGCAGTTCACGCAGTGTTTCTACCAGACAGAGCTGCGCTGGGCTGTGGGTACCGGGGTCTGGGAATGGGCCTTGCCTGCAGCCCGCTTCCTCCCGGACACCACTGTCCCTCCCCATCCAGGGACAAAACCCTCCGCCCAGCGGCCAGGAACCCAGGCCCTCACGGCCTCACCTGACCAGCTTGTGTGCATTACCCCGAGGATGGGTCTTGCACACTCAGGTGTCTGGGACTCCTTTGTAAAGCATGTAAGTGTGCATAGGAACACACACACGTGTGCTCGAGGGCCCTGACTCTCCACTGCAGGCCGTGTCAACTGTGCCGGCTGGTGATCAGAGAGAGTCGGTTCACAGGGCACCCAAAGGCCACCTGACCCTTTGCTCTGGGACGGACTGAACTCGCCCGAGGCCCCATCACGACTTTCCTGGACTCATGCACTTTTGCTTCCATGGCTCCTTCCTCCGTAAATATTAAAAATTGTGTTTTATGACTGCATTGGTGTCAAGAACAATATAACCCACACTGAACTCGTCATCATGTGTTCATTATTGCTGCAGTCATTTTTTTTCTTCTGATTAAAATTCAAACATACTTCTGAACCCTGGGCACTGTGCTTGCCTGGACCATCACTCCGAGCACCCCTGGCCACTCACAAGCAGCGTCCTCACCCACAGCGGTGCGCCGGCCTCTTTTTCTGCGTTTGGGACTCCCTGCCACCCCTCCAGTGACCAGATCAGCCTCTAGAATTCCTTCCTTAAGTCCTGCCCTGGATGAACGGCTGGTGAAGTCCCCACTAGACACCAAAAACCTTTCTACGTTATTTTTAAAACACAAATATTGATCGTGAGCAAGGCCCAGTATCGCAGCATGACTGAAGGCCCCAAGTTGGCGAGAACCAAGCCCCCCCATTCCTACCCAGCTCAGTGCTGGGGTCCCCGACCAGGTGCTCTGGGTGCCACGTTCACCACCAAGAGATGAGCCCACTAAGTATGTGATGGCGACCCAAGGGGTAACTGTTAGGATGTGCAGTGGGCCACCACCAGCCAGCTCTGGGCACCCATGCCCTCCAGGCCTCACACCCCCGTGTGGGGCCCAGCCTCTGGAACTGGGGTGAGGAGGCCGGGCTTCTCAGCCCCTCTCGGAAGGAGGCATCCGAAGCTCTGGCCACCTGTCCCCCCTCTGGCGCCGCTGTGCAGGGCCTGGGCCACCCTGTGGGGGATACGGTGCAGGAGATGGTTAAAATTCTGCATCCCTTTTGCATCCGCCTCC
>SJYA01009499.1:0-14864 GCA_006410615.1 Neotragus moschatus
AGGCCTGGCGCCACCAAATGTAAAATAAAAAACAAATGTAACACATTCCGGAATCATCTCAATCTTCCTTGCTTGTTGTGATACAAGTGAGTACACACCTTAGCCTGGGTGTGCCCCAGGAGCTGTTAGAGATAACCCCCCTTAGACACAGGGGACTTTTTCTAGGTTAGGGAATAAGAGACTGGAAAGGCTGCAGGAAGAGAGGAGGACCGGACAACACACTGCTCCCTGCAGCTCATCCCCACCGAGATGATCTGGGCCCGAGAACGCATCCCTGGGATCGCCCTCCTGGGGAGTGGCAGAGGGTTTGGGCCCTGGCCTGCAACGTCAGCTCCCTCACTTTCCAGCCATGCATGCTTGGGGACCAGGCCTCATTCACTCGCACGGGAGAGGCGCGTGGGACAGGCAGTGAGAATCACACATGGATGCTGAGACCGAACGCTGGAGAAGCAGGCTGCCCAGTGGCGGCTAAGGTGCTAGTAGCTGGGAGGTAAGTGTCCAGTGCAGAGGGCTCACCAGAGGACTTTTCTTCTTGCTAAAGCTTCACAGTCCAGACAGAATCTGAACACTTGGTTACTGTGGGATGAGGGGTTTCATCTTACTAATAAAAAGGATTTGGCTAAGTCGAATTTTTCACTGAAAAGTGATGGTGACCCGTCCACAGAAGACACAATGGAGCAGAAGGGGTCAGGGGAAAGTACAAGGAAAAACGCCTCTGGGCAGTTTTGCCGGAAGCTGGGATTGTTGTTGTTCAGTCACTGAGTCATGTCTGATTCTGTGGTCCCATGGACTGTAGCCTGCCAGGCTCCTCTGCTCATGGGATTTCCCAACAGGAATACTGGAGTGCTTGCCATTCCCTTCTCCAGGGGATCTTCCCAACCCAGGGATCGAATCTGGGTCTCCCATATCGCGGGTGGATTCTCTACCGGCTGAGCCACCAGGGAAGCCAAAGCCTAAGTAAGTCATTTGTTGTATTTTTTGTTGCTCCTTGTGGTTTGCTGATGGGGATTCTCAGCAGAAACAATTTGAAAAAAGTCTGTTAGCATGTGTGTTGGATGCAGCCCTTGATGAATAAATGAATGACCTGGAAATGGAGAAAAGGGGGCCTTAGCAGCACCACAAGGGTGAGGGAGTGGTTGACAAGAAAGCCCACAAAGCCCTCCTTCAGCATCCAGGAAGATGTCTGTTCACTGTGGTCAAGGAGATAGAAGATGGAGGTACTTATATTTAATTTGTATTCAATGGGGGACATTCTAAGCTCCAGACATGATGCTTAGATATATCCCCTATTTGTTTCTTTCTTTTTGCAAGTTGCCATCATTACTTCATTAAGTGGCTGTTAATATTATCTCCTGCTAGCTCAGATGGTAAAGAATCCACCTGTAACGTAGGAGACCCAGGTTTGATCCCTGCGTCAGGAAGATCCCCTGGAGAAGGATATGATAACCCACTCTAGTATTCTTGTCTTGGAAATTCCATGGGCAGAGGAGCCTGGTGGGCTATAGTCCATGGAGTTGCAAAGAGTCGGACATGACTTAGTGATTAACACACTTGTGCTTTTCAATATATCTCCATTTTAAACAAGATTAGACAAATTAATCTCAAATGTTGACTTGTCTGTGTAGGGCACACAGCCCAGAAGTAGTGGAAGAAAATAACCTCCTGTCCGCAATATAGTCAAATATTTGCATGAAAAATCAGTAAATGAGAAAAATGCTGGACAAGGAAAAAAATGGGATTTGGGAAAGAATATTGCGATGTTGACAAAACTCAAGGGAAGTGGTTCATTTAAAAGAATCATGGCTGAAAAGTATTGACTCTGCCTGAAAGCTGACTTACAAATTGGGTGATCATCAGTTTCAATTCACAACCTACTCCAGTAAGACTGTGAAAACAGGCACAATTCTCTACTGTCCTACCTATTACGGCAGTGTCGTTTCAAAGTTTGCTGGGTTTGTTTTGTGAGTTGTCAAGTATCTAGGGAAGGACTGATTTATCCTAATGTTTAAAAACAAGGATAATGTATTTAAAAAAATCAAATACAAACAGGCTATGTGTAGAAATCTAGAAGTATGTATGAACGCTATTTGACATAATCACCTGAATGCCGCAATTTCAGGCTGCACTGTGTTCACGTTTCTGGAGAAGGAAATGGCGACCCACTCCAGTATCCTTGCCTGGAGAATCCCATGGATGGAGGAGCCTGGTGGGCTGCAGTCCATGATGGGGTCGCAGAGAGTCAGACATGACTGAGCACGCAGGCACTTGTTCACGTTTCAGGGTAACTGCGGCTCAATCTTAGCCTTAGCAGCATGTAGAAACACACCTTGAAAAGAACACAACCGCCTCATAATTTCACTCGCCAACACAAAAGCAGTTCAAGGAAATTCAGGGAAGTAGGAGGTATGACAGGAATATTCTGGGTATGGGCTGTCACATTTCCCTCCTAACCCTCAGCCGTGCGCCAGATACCGCATTTGGGACAGGCGTCCTGCTGCGCACATCCCTCATAACGAGGCAGCAACGAGACAAATTAGGTGCAAATCTCATCAGTGGGGTTTTCCCTGCTTCTCTTGATTTGTCAAAACACTTTCTCGTGGAAAGGCACCAGCAGAAACAACCATTTTCCCCTCTGACCGAGACAGCACGCTTTGGGCTGGGTGCTGGCCCACAGAGCCCAAGAATCCCTTGACTATAAAGCCCTTGGCAATTCTCCTGTAGTTCTGAGAGCCAGTCTCTTTCTACCCCGATTCACTCTGTGCTCCGCGCCAGGCTCTCTTCCAGTTAAGGATTGAAAGCGTGCTCTTATGTACACAAAAATCAGGTTTATATCTTTGTGCTGGAAAATGAAGCAATTATTTCGCCTTCCAATAGATCCCGCGTCCTCCTCGGCGCTGGCACTGGAGCTACCCACTGTTGTCAGCAAGGCGGGGACGCCGGTGGAAGGTTCATTAAACAGAGCCCCGCTGTCACTGACCATTGATCCAGCAGCCAGCACAGGCGCTTCCGGCCGCAGCGCTTCCCCCGCCCCTCACCCCGCTCCAGGGATGACCAATCAGAGGGAACGGCCCTCATGCCAGCGCTTTGAGAGGCAGAGAGCAGTTTGATTTCAATTGCCAACCTGTCCACCAGCTTGGGAATCAGATTTCAGTCTCCTGAGGGCAAAAAGGACGGCTCACTTGAGTGTGTGTGCGTGCGTGCGCATGTGTGTGTGTGTGTGTGTGTGTGTTGCCTTCTCATAGGCTAAACCACAGGAATTCACCTGGTAACTTACAAATGAGGAATTCAGAAAGTACTTACTCTGAAGAGGCTTTAGTCGTCTTTAGACATACCTTTATACCCTGAGACCTAGGATTACATATCAACGCCAGGGCTGCAAAATGAGCGTGCTTAAATTTGATCCGAGTCCTTACCGAAAACCATGTCTCCCTTTTTGTGTGTGCCTTTGGTGACAAAGTTTGATTTTTTTAAAACCTCTTTCTGCTAAATCATCAACCTAGGATGCTTATTGCATTCCATAAGATTTTTGATTAATGCTCTTTTCTCCAACTTGATGCTGTGAGACTCCGGAAGTGATTAGAAATGTAGAAACTAACCTTACTGTGGTATATCCAGGACACCCTTGCTCCCTCTGCCTTCTACACTGTATGGTTTTCTCTTGAATACATCTTCTGCCAAATAGCTAATGATGTGCCTTTGGTTCCACAGGTGTGACCACTTTAAAAACAGCCACTTGCCAGCTTCCCAGCTTCAGCAGGTGGACCCTCTGTGCTGTGTCTCTAGAGAATTGAACTGGCCGTATGATGAGACTTTCCATTTTCAGGGTATATTATTCCACAGTTAAAGGACAGATTCTTTCAATTCTTCCCACCCTCTCCTTCCCCACTGTGTCCACAATACATTCTCTGCGTCTCCCTCTCTTTTCCTGCCTGCAAATAGGCACGTCTGTACTATTTATTTTTCCTTTGTCCATGGAATTCTCCAGGCAAGAATGCTGGAATGGATTGCTATTCCTTGCTCCAGGGGATTGTCTCAACCCAGGAATCATCAAGCCTGGGTCTCCCACACCGCAAGCAGATCCTTGACTGTGAGCTACCAGGGAAGCCTCCTGGATTCCATATATATGAGTTACTATATGGTGCTTGTTTTTCTCTTTCTGACTTCTGTCACTCTGTATGATAGACTCTAGGTTCATCCACATCGTTACAAATGACCCAGTTTCATTCCTTTTCATGGTGGGAGGAACTGAGAGAGAGAAGCACATATATACTCTACTGCGTGCAAACAGACAGCTAGTGGGAAGCTGCTGTGCGGCACGGGGAGCTCAGCTCACTGCTCTGTGATGACCTGGGGGGTGGGAGGGAGGTGTGTGTGTGGGGGGTGTGTGTGTGTGTGTGTGTATAGCTGATTCACACTGGTTTACAGAAGAAACTAATGCAACATTGTAAAGCAATTATATTAAAAAAGAAAACAAAGAATCGAGCAATTCTTTAACACTATTCATTTTAAAACACCGAGCATGCATTACTGTTGAAAACCCTTGTCTCTTGCGTTGTAAATAAACCCAGAGTCACTCTAATTATAGAAGGAATAGAAGTGATATATAGCACAGGGAACTATTGAGATTTTGTAAAAACCTATAAAGGAAAGACCCAAAAAGGAATATACGTGTACAACTGAATCACTTTGCTGCACACTTGAAACACACCACTGAAAATTAACTATACTTCAGTTTATAAAAGAAATGATACATAATTCAGCAGTTCTGTGAGGAATTCTCCTCCTTCCTCACCACCACCCCACCTCTGCCACCACATACTGGTTCCTCCGTGGGCACTACGCATTTTTTAAATCCAAACTAATGCAAACGTGGAATTGTATGTATCTAACATTTTATGTGATGTTGTACATCCCATCTCCCACGTAATTTGAGTCATTCACCTATTTCATGAGAAGGGATTAAACCTTGTCATTTTTCTAACTCTGCACCCACTTTTCAGTGATTCTTTAAGTCCTCACTCTTGATAAAATACACACTATTTAAATAATTCTTGGGCTTCTATTAAGATTTTTATATTTGAAGTCATAAATGCCTGTCCTTTGATTAAACTAGAACAGGGCCTATAAAATGACTTGGGAGAGTGGCCGACAGAATATTGTGGTTTTTCTAGAAGTTCCCAGTATCTATACAGTTTTATCTTAGTACTGGCTACGAAGATGAAAGACCGTGATCGCTGCAGTGAAAGAGGGGTCCGTGTTGTGTCAATGGTCCATGCATTACAAGGCTCACCCTGAGAAAATTCCCCTGTGCCCTGCTGACAGAAGACCAGATTAACAACAGGAAGCACAGCCGAGAATTACCGGGTGACTTCACGCCTCCAAAGTTATTCTTGTCCGTGACTTCAGTTTACATTAGTCACTTAGGCTGGTGACTCTCAACCGAGAAGATTTTGTCCCCTCCCCCCCGGGACACTGTCAATATCTGGACATGTTGCCGAGGAGGAAGGATGAGGGCGAGGAGGATGCTGCAGACACCAGTGGACGACATCCAGAGACACTGCTAGTGTTACGAGGCGCGGGCCAGCCCCAGACGTCAGGAACACGGAGGTCGCGAGGTCTCAGGAACACTGGAGAGACACCATGGAACAGGGGGAAGTGGGAACTAAGTTGACTTCCTACATGAAGACCGTGGCCATGAGAATTATCAGACCGAGAGCTGTTAGTTATATGATATGGAGTAATTGTCCTTAAAAGAGATCTTTCACTGAAGTCAAATAGAGGCTCCTTCTCTAAGTCTACATGTGAGGACCCTGTTCCCCTCCTAACCCAGCATGGTGTAGATTAGGACGCATTTCTACAAGGAGACATGGTGTAGCTGAGGATGCAAAAGGAAAAGTAATCTATGATACAGCTGAGAATGCAAAAAAAGAAGTTTTTTTTGGTCATCCAAGCTGTCATGGAGAAGGCAATGGCACCCCACTCCAGTCCTCTTGCCTGGAAAATCCCATGGATGGAGGAGCCTGGTGGGCCGCAGTCCATGGGGTCACTAAGAGTCGGACACGACTGAGCGACGTCACTTTCACTTTTCACTTTCATGCATTGGAGAAGGAAATGGCAACCCACTCTAGTGTTCTTGCCTGGAGAATCCCAGGGACAGGGGAGCCTGGTGGGCTGCCGTCTGTGGGGTCGCACAGAGTCGGACCCGACTGAAGTGACTTAGCAGTAGCAGCAGCAAGCTAAGTCAATAGCATACGCAATAATAGCTTTGTCCCCTTGTAACTTGCCTTTCATTCCTGTGGGATATTGGTGACAACCAAAAATAAGCATATCTCACTTCTTCGGAAATGGCACCCCTTTAGTTGACTCATTGGAAAAGACCCTGACGCTGGGAGGGACTAGGGGCAGGAGGAGAAGGGGACGACCGAGGATGGGATGGCTGGATGGCATCACTGACTCGATGGGCGTGAGTCTGAGTGAACTCCAGGGAGTTGGTGATGGACAGGGAGGCCTGGCATGCTGCGATTTGTGGGGTCACAAAGAGTTGGACACGACTGAGCAACTGAACTTAACTGAACTTAATAACTTATACATGTTAAGTTCAAATACAAAATATAATTTTGAAGTCAAATATTAAAAAATATGCTTCATTTCTTGAGATGTTTGTGACCTGCAAATCCATTTGTCAACATGTTATAAGTTTATACGTAGTTACATTTCTGTGTAGTAGTGAAACTGAGCAAGACTCTGTGGTCTTTGCCCCTCATGCCCTTTGCCTGTGGAAAAGCTTCGTGTGCTTGAGCTCAGGTGCATCTGATGCTTGGCAACCCCACGGACTGTAGCCAGCCAGGCTCCTCTGTCCATGGGACTTCCCAAGCACAAGTGCTGGAGTGGGTTGCCGTTTCCTCCTCCAGGGAATCCTGATCCAGGAATTGAAACCACGTCTCCCGCATCTCCTGCACTGGCAGGAGGATTCTTTATTACTGAGCCACCTGGGAAGCCCTAGAAAAACTTTAGCCAAAGGATAAGTTTAATCAGAGAAGTGAGAAAATGCAGAAACAAAGGTAAAGAGGCAAAGGAGGGCAAGTAATAATACAGTCATTAAGCAAAGCCAAGGACCATTAGTCCCTTCTCAAGGGCCACAGATAATCTTCTGAGCCATGTCCTATGAGCTGTCTTACAGGTACTGAGACTCCACCAGGTTAGCTTCTTCCACCAGAAGTCACGTATAATGACAGACTGTGGCCGAGACGTTAGCTGCCACAATTCTGAGAAATGGCCTCAGGAAATGAAAAAAAAAAAACCCAACAACCCTGGAACTGAAGACTAACTGCACCTGAAACAATCAAGATGACACTGGTCAGACCTTCTACGACCAACCTGAAGACGACCGTCAGAGCTGACCGTGCTGCTTCTGCTTGTAACCCCCCTTCTGTCTGTAAAAGCTGTTGCCCACTGGGGCGGGTGGGTGGGAGGAGGGGGTCGTCTGCCTTTGGCATCCACCCTCCCCCACTCCCCTGCCAGTTGCCAGCATCCTAAATAAAGCAGACTTTCCTTCCCACCCACCTGGCCTCTTTAATGGCTTCAGAGCAGACAGCAGCCAGACCCCACTTTCGGTTACAGTAGTTCATGAATAACCGATTTTATGAAGTTAGACGAAAGCTGTCAGCCTTCTGCATTTAATTCCAGGTGCTTGTTCTTACCACCTTCTCCAAGTTACTTGCCAGATATTCATCCCCTCTGTCGGTTCTCCCTAAATTGTAGAGCTCCTTGCCCTTTAAGAAGTAGCTTCCGAGTGCTGCTCCATCTCAGCAGTCAGAAGTTACTTACACATGTACGTTACATTTCTATCGAGCACACGTTTTCATTAGAAAAACTGACTTAGAAACTGCTCTTTCGGATTCAGAGCATGGTTTGCAGAGTTAATATAGTAGAAGGTGAATGGCTGTAACAAAGTTAATATAGAAGGAGAATGGTCTCTTATTATCTTATACTAGTTCTATAGATTTCAGCTGGTTGACGATTCTAAATCCTAGTTTGTAAGTAAGCCTCACTAGGGCAGAAATTGGGTTTACTTTGTATACTGTCGTAGCTTTAATACTTAGCTCACTCTATAAATATTTATATTCATGTGTCGTTCCTCCTGGGTTTCCCAGGTGGCTCGGTGGTAAGGAGTCCGCCTGCCCAGCGGGAGATGCAGGTTTGATCCCTGGGTCAGGAAGATCCCTTGGAGGAGAAAATGGCAGTCCACTGCTGTATCCTTGCCTGGAGAATCCTCTGGACAGAGGGGCCTGGCAGGCGACAGTCCATGGGGTCACAAGGGGAGAGACACGACTGAGCAGCTGAGCACGCACGCAGGCGTTGTTGCTGCTAGAACAAATCATCTCACATTTGATGACTTAAACACAAATGCATTACCTTACAGTCTTGTAGGTTGGCAGCCAGTCCTGCCTGAGTCTAGTTGGTCGAACATCAAGTCTGGGCGGGGCTGTGTTCCTTCTGGAGGCTCTGGGGGAAACCCCTCTGGACTTTCCTGCTTCTAGGACCCCCACAAGCCCCTTTTTCTCCAGCGTCAATCCAGCCAGGTGCGTGACATCTGTCTCACGACGCCCTCTCTCTGCAACCCAGAAGGGCTCTCTGCTTTTAAAGCCTCATGTGATTAGATTGTGTCCACCTGGATAAGCCAGGCAACTCCCTCATCCCAAGATCCTGGATCTTAATCGCACCCGCAGTCTTTTTTGTGGACTCTACCACCGAGCCACCTGGGAAATCTCCTCTTTTGCCAAATAAAGTAACTTATTCACAGGCTTCTAGGATGAGGGTATGGACATCGTTGGAAACCTACCATGATATCTGTTAAATAAAAAGGACTTCTAGGACCATCTCATTACTTTCCAGTTCCAAATCCGCTCATCTGCTTCTAACCCTGTGTCGAGCCCAGCGGCACCTCACTAGGCACGGCTTCTTCCAGCAGGCACTGAGGCCATTCCCCCAAGAGTCCCTCGCCTTGGCTGACCTAGCTCCTTCTCCCCTCGGGTCCCCCTGCTCTCTGTTCTTATCTCGTCACCAGGTCTCAGGGATACCAGCTGTTATCATCATCCCCAGTGGACGGGAACGAAGGAGCACCTTCCCAGGTGACCCGTGGAGGAGTGGGGGAAAAGACACCAGGGGAAGCAAAGCCTCTCTTCCCTGAGCTGTGCCCGGCGTGGGCACAGCACAGCCAGCTCGCTGGCGTCCACCGCACGCTGCTGTCAACGTTTATTCACGGCCCAGAGGGGCCCTGGCAAAACCCAGTGCTGGATCAGGGTCAGAATCAAGTTACAAACACAAAAAGGCGCTTCAGGCTTAATGAAGAGATCCTCTTGGGTTTGACTCATCCTTTCCTGACAGTGTATTTGGTTTTCCTGAACCAAGCAGCTCACAAGCAACAGATTTTGCTGTTTGGTGCTGGAAGCAAGTACAATGGCAAAAGCAAGGAATGATAGTTTATCTGGCCTTTCAAAACCGTTGAATGGACACAGATATGTTTTAAGTTCTGCTTCAGGTGCTGAGGATATGGAAGTAAGAAGAAACCCAGAGACACTATCTAAGCTTTCTTTGTAATATGGAGCATTTAAAAAGTCTTTATGGACTCTGTTACAATATGGCTTCTGTTTTAAGTTTGGTTTTTTTTTTGGCCACTGCGCATATGGGATCTCAGCTCCCCCACCAGGGATCAACCCCACAGCCCCTGCACTGGAAGGCGAAATCCTAACCACTGGACTGCCAGGAGAGTCCCCCCAAAGACACGGGGACTAGCGGTCTGGCTTATTAGAAAGAAGTAACGTCTGCAGAAAGCAGGTAGCAAAATGCCAAGAGCATAGCCACGAGACAAGGCTGGCAAGCTGGTGGCTGGAGGTGGCTTCTGTGTCCATTACGTCACTGTATATTGTCATCAAGGAAAAGTAGCCATTATTCTACGTACTGTTTCTCAGTAATAGCAACGCACATGTTACTGAGCAGCGCATTAGCCACCTGAAACTGTCCTAGGCACTCGCGTTTCTCACAACGACACCACAAGGTTGTTACTCTTATTATCATTTTACACGTGGGAAAATTGAGAAGGGTTTGCAGAAAGGTTAAATGTCACGCCTCCCAGGAACAGATGGGGAGCGGCAGAGACAGGATTTAGAACCCAGGCCTTCTACACTTCAGGCAACACTGTAAGGAAATGTGTGCTATGTTTCCAAAAATGTCACATAATGTGGTTAGAATAAAAAAGGGACATCATTACTTTCTGATAGTTCATAGAGCTATATATCCCTGGGGTGAGTGTGCTTTTCTGTAGATATTAACAGTGTGCTTCAATTTTTAAAAGATGAATACCATGGTGTCCCAAAGACCACCTCTAAATTCTCTGTACATTTTATAGAAAAATGTATTTTCCTGCTGATGCTATTGGGCTGTGTTTATAGATAAATGGGGCAGAACCGGGGAGAGCACAGAGAGAGGTTGTTGGTGTCTGTGAGGAAGATGTGGGAGCTTCCAGGAGGGAAGAGACCCCAAAGGAATTATGCTCTTTTATTTATTTTCCATGTTTCTGATGCTTTGACATCTGGGGTCTTGCTGACCCTGGAGAGACTGCCCCTCCCAGGTTCAGACAGTTCCTAGAGACCTCACATGACTCCCCTGCTGGCAACACTTTCATATGCAAAGTAACCAACCCAGTGCCCACCCTCAGCTGCTTCTTTATCAGGCTCTTCCAGAATGCTGCTCAATTCTGTCTGACTATGACCCCATGGACCATAGCCGGACAGGCTCCTCTGTCCGTGGGCCTTCCCAGGCAAGACTACTGGACTGGGCTGCCGTTCCCTCCTCCAGGGGATCTTCCCCACCCAGGGAATGAACTGTGTCTACTCCATTTTCTGCACTGCCAGGCAGATTCTTTACCACTGATCCACTAGGGATTGCTGGAGCCCTACATCCCAGAGTTCACTGACATTATTCTGATTTAATCCTGCTTAGGGCTTCCCAGGTGGCACTAGTGGTCAAGAATCTGCCTGCCAATGCAGGAGACGCATCCCCTGGAGCAGGAAATGGTAACCCACTCCAGTATTCTTGTCTGGAACACCCCATAGCCAGAAGCTGGCGGGCTACAGTCCATGGAGTTGTAAAGAGGTGGACATGACTGAGTGACTGAGCATGCGTGCGTGCGCGTGCGCGCACACACACACATACACACACACACACACACACACTCACAGTCCTGCTCAACTGCTCACCGTACCTCTTCTTTCCTGAAAGTGAAAGTCGCTCAGTTGTGTGCGACTTTGTGACCCCATGGACTATAAAGTCCATGGAATTCTCCAGGCCAGAACACTGGAGCGGGTAGCCTATCCCTTCTCCAGGGGATCTTCCCATCCCAGGGATCAAACCCAGGTCTCCTGAATTTCAGGCAGATTCTTTACCAGCTGAGCCACCAGGGAAGCCCAAGAATACTGGAGTGGGTAGCCTATCCCTTCTCCAGTGGATCTTCCCGACCCAGGGATCAAACTGGGGTCTCCTGCATTGCAGGTGGATTCTTTACCTACTCAGTTTCTGAAAGAGCTACAATAAAGGTTCTTGCCCAGGAGGCCCCGTGGTTGACTCCAGGGATCCCCTTGTGGTTCCTGTGTGGTGTGGTGTGACCCCTTCCCATGGGAACTGTGAGCAACAAACCACCCTCCAATGACAGCTGTGTCCTGATCTGTCTGTCTCACCCTACCTGAATAAGGATAGAACCCACATTTTAAAACATACCCTCTTCTGAAGAGAAGAAGAAAGAGGGCTGGGAGGAAACTTACCCTCTGTTCACTATTTCCACCACATAATTTTGCTAACTTGTGATACACTTGAGTGAGTAAGTTTCCTGTAAAACTACATTTAACATCTTTTGAAGACCCATTAGGGACAAGTGAGTTCTAGACACTATGGACATTCCAAAAATGGGTAAGTCACGGCTTTTGTTGGTAAAGACTCTTTTTCAACCATGAGTGATGACATCATACGCTGATAACATACACTGGGCTTCCCTGATAGCTCAGTTGGTGAAGAATCTGCCCGCAGTGCAGGAGACCCTGGATCAATTCCTGGGTCAGGAAGATCCGCTGGAGAAGAGAAAGGTTACCCACTCCAGTATTCTTGGGCTTCCCTTGTGGCTCAGCTGGTGAATACGCTACAAGGAAGAAAATGTGAGCTATTAAAGGGGATCAAGAAAAAGACTCTGGAAGCTTAGAAGGAGGCAAATGACAACTGAACTTGTTAGGATGGCCAAGAAAGATTCTGTGAAAGAGCTTCATGGGTCATGGGCTAAATTCTCCTGTACTGAAGAAGGAAATGAAAGGGGAATAAGGACACGTGTAATATATATTCAATATTGAATATAAGGGCAGGTGTTTTTTTTTGCAGGAAGTGTCCTGTCTTTGCACCCAAGAAGCATGCTCACCTCTGCCTACAGTTTACTGGTACAGAACTGTGGTCCCCAGTTTTAGTAGACAATTAACTTAAGGGTAAACTCAAGTATTGAGTTGGCCAAAACATTCATTTGGGTTTTCCATAACATCTTATAGAAAAGCTGAAACAAATGTTTTGAGCAACTGTGTGGATCACAACAGACTGTGGGAAATTCTGAAAGAGATGGGAATACCAGACCACCTGACCTGCCTCCTGAGAAATCTGTATGCAGGTCAGGAAGCAACAGTTAAAACTGGACATCAAACAACAGACTGGTTCCAAATAGGAAAAGGAGTATGTCAAGGCTGTATATGGTCACTCTGCTTATTTAACTTACATGCAGAATATCATGAAAAACGCTGGGCTGGAAGAAGCACAAGCTGGAATCAAGATTGCCGGGAGAAATATCAATAACCTCAGATATGCAGATGATGCCACCCTTATGGCAGAAAGTGAAGAGGAACTAAAAAGCCTCTTGATGAAAGTGAAAGTGGAGAGTGAAAAAGTTGGCTTAAAGCTCAACATTCAGAAAACGAAGATCATGGCATCTGGTCCCATCACTTCATGGGAAATAGATGGGGGAACAATGGAAACAGTCTCAGACTTTATTGTCTTGGGCTCCAAAATCACTGCAGATGGTCACTGCAACCATGAAATTAAAAGACGCTTACTCCTTGGAAGAAAAGTTATGACCAACCTAGATAGCATATATTTAAAAGCAGAGACATTACTTGGCCAACAAAGGTTCATCTAGTCAAAGCTATGGTTTTTCCAGTAATCATGTATGGATGTGAGAGTTGGACTGTGAAGAAGGCTGAGCGCCAAAGAATTGATGCTTTTGAATTGTGGTGTTGGAGAAGATTCTTGAGAGTCCCTTGGACTGCAAGGAGATCCAACCAGTCCATCCTAAAGGAAGTCAGTTCTGAATATTCATTGGAAGAACTGATGCTGAAGTTGAAACTCCAATACTTTGGCCACCTGATGCGAAGAACTGACTCATCGGAAAAGACCCTGATGCTGGGAGGGATTGGGGGCAGGAGAAGAAGGGGACGACAGAGGATGAGATGGCTGGATGGCATCACTGACTCAGTAGACCTGAGTTTGAGTGAACTCTGGGATCTGGGGATGAACAGGGAGGCCTGGCANAGGGATTGGGGGCAGGAGAAGAAGGGGACGACAGAGGATGAGATGGCTGGATGGCATCACTGACTCAGTAGACCTGAGTTTGAGTGAACTCTGGGATCTGGGGATGAACAGGGAGGCCTGGCATGCTGCAGTCCGTGGGGTCACAAAGAGTCAGAAACGACTGAGCGATTGATGGAACTGAACTGAAAATATATATATTTATTTATTTTCAAAGAAAGGACCTTCAGAAGATCAGATTTGATGTTTTGTTTTCAATAACCAGGAGGGAGATTTTGACTTAAAGCAGAATCCTACAGAAAAGAAAGCTTAGTTTTTAAGCAGTAACCATCTGCGTAGCTCTATTCAGAAGATCCCAGTGGCCACAGGCTAGCAGAGTACACAGCAGCCATCAAAACTGATCGCTTATGTGGTGCAAGAGCCTGAGAACACAGAGAAATAGAAATTCCTGCTAGAAAACGCTATCTTCCCAAACCCGGGAGAGCCACAGATTTGCTGGCGAGCGAGGGCTGCTGTCGCTGGCTGTCCTGCGATTGGCCGTCACAGGGCTCCGGACCGGCCGCCCTCCCAGGCCGGGGTGTCACAGCCCATAAGGCCACCCCCTCGCCGCGGGGCCAGGCCAGCCGAGCCAGCGGGTTGTCAGCTGCAGGGAGCAGGGGCAGAGATCACGAAGCGGGGGAAGAAAGACACGCTTTTCTACCCGCCCACCTCCCCTCTGCCTTTACAGTCAGCGCAGAAAGGGGGGTTTGAAGTGACGGTATACCAAACTGCAATCAACAAACAGAAGAAAACTTTATTGATTTCCTTATTCTTTGAAGAGCTAAGAGGCGGGCACGGGAAACTGTGAACAGCATTATCCCAGGGCTCAGTGAGGCAGCTCTCGGAGCAGAACCGAGCGGAGGAGCGAATTTACAGATCATCGGCTGCCCAGAGAGCATGGCGCTTTGTGTGCGTACCTCTGAATATGGAGAAGTCGAGCGAAGTCACCCCTTGCTTTGCAGGGTAGGGGGCTAGGAGGTACCTGAGTTCTTCTTTGATTCTCTCACCCATTTGTGTCTGAGTTGCCACGCTGTCCACTGGCATTCTTCCCCACCCCCCACTCCCCTTTTAACATGTAGGCACTTTATTATTTATTTATTTAGTCTCATTTGGCCACACTGGGTGCCGGGGTCCTGCCCCGGCAAGGAATCCAGGGTGATTCGAAGGTGGAGACGGATAGGCAAGGAAAAACTTGTTTCATTACTGATAGAGAG
>SJYA01009500.1:0-14618 GCA_006410615.1 Neotragus moschatus
ATTTCTTCTCTCTTGAGCTTGGAGTATCTCTTCACGGCTGCCCCAGCAAAGTGCAGCATCTGCTCCCCACTCTGGAGGAAGGGCGTCTCCTCACCACCGCCCCTCCTGACCCTCAACGTGGGATAGCTCCTCCAGGCCCTCCCGCGTCAGCACAGCCACCACTCCTTAGATGTGAGTTGATCTTCCCGGTGCCCGACCCTTACCTCAAACATGGGGTGGCTCCTCTTGGCTGTTCCTGTGCTGTCGCAGCCAGACACTCTCAACCGCTGCCCCGACCTTGGACATGGGGTAATTCCTCTCAGCCGCGCTGAGTGTGCCGGTCGTTGCAGCCACCCGTGCTGAGTGCTAATCAATCAGTGGCTTTTCCTAGCCCCCGACCCTGGCCTCAGACGTAGGATGGCTTCTCCCAGCCACAGACCCTGGCCTCAGACGTGGGATGGCTCTTCCTGGCCCCCAACCCTGACCCCGGCCATGGGGTGGCTCCTCCTGGCTCCCGACCCTGGCCTTGGACACAGGGTGACTCCTCTTAGCCACCGCCCCTGACCTCAGACATAGGGTGGCTCTTCCCGGCCCCTGACTCTGACCTCGGATGCAGGGTGGCTCAGCTATTCCTGTGCTGTCGCAGCCTGGCACTCTCGGCCGCTGCCCCTGACCTCAGAATCAGGGTGGCTCCTTTCAGCTGTTCCTGCGCCATCACAGCCCAGGACTCTCAGCTGCTGTCTCTGTCCTCCGATGTGGGGTAGCTCCTCTTGGCCGCAATGAGTGCACCAGCCCAGTAGATGAGGCTTTAAATGATCAGTTAATTAAGATTAATAATCTCTCCCAGCATTCTTGATTCCAGCTTGTGTTTCTTCCAGTCCAGCATTTCTCATGATGTATTCTGCATATAAGTTAAATAAACAGGGTGACAATATACAGCTTTGATGTATTCTTTTCCTATTTGGAACCAGTCTGTTGTTCCATGTTTAGTTCTAACTGTTGCTTCCTGAACTGCATTCAGGTTTCTCAAGGGACATGTCAGGTGGTCTGGTATTCTTGTCTCTTTCAGAATTTTCCACAGTTAATTGTGATTCACACAGTCAAAGGTCTTGGCATAGTCAATAAAACAGACTATGTGTGGGTCCACCCAAGATCGACAGGTCATAGTGGAGTGGTGTGACAGAATGTGGTCCATTGGAGAAGGGAATGGCAAACCACTTCAGTCTTCTTGCCTGAAAACCCTATGAACAGTTTGAAAAGGCAAAGAGTTAGGACATTGAGAGATGAACTCCCCAGGTCAATAAGTGTCCAATATGCTACCGGAGATCAGTGGAAAAATAACTCCAGAAAGAATGAAGGGATGGAGCCAAAGCAATAACAATACCCAGTTGTGGATGGGACTAGTGATAGAAGCAAGATTTGATGCTGTAAAGAGCAATATTACATAGGAACCTGGAATATTAGGTCAATGTATCAAGAAAAGTTGGAAATGGTCAAACAGGAGATGGCAAGAGTGGACATCGACATTCTAGGAATCAGCAAACTAAGATGGACTGGAATGGGTGGATTTAACTCAGATGACCATTATATCGAGTACTATGGGCAGGAATCCCTTAGAAGAAATGGAGTAGCCATCGTAGTGAACAAGAGTCCAAAATGCAGTACTTGGATTCGACGTCAAAAACAGCAGAATGATCTCTGTTCATATCCAAGGCAAATAGAAGGCATTAGCCTGCCCATTTTTAACAAGATGATATTGTATATTTAAAATATTTTTGAGAAAGTAGATCTTTGTAAAATACTTTTTCTATAATGAGAGAAAGAGAGAAAGAAGGAAAGAGAGTTATACTTGCTAAAAAACATAACAAAACAATACACTTAGGTTGCAGGAATACCTGTCCGCATAGCTGGGCCTGAGACTACACTTTCTTTTGTTCTGGGCCCTATTCACCACTACCGGCTGTAATTTTTTTCCCCATTTATTGAATTGGAATAGTTCATATATAATATATTATCATTAAAATTAGAAGAGGCTAACAATTATTGTGCTTCTTCATAGGGATTTTAGCTTAAGATATAGTGACTTGCTTTTCACCTTCAGGCAAGATGCAGACAATTGACATTTAGAAATTTTCTACTAGTATAACACCGTTCATTTTCAAAAGGCTTATATCATTCCTCAGTCAATTATATGCCTCAGCATGTCCTGTCATCGATATAACAGATAATCTCTGTATTATATTGTGATACAGAGAAAGAAAACTAATATATTTTGTGGTTAAGACAGTGTATTTGTTCCATAAAGAGAAACTGTTAGCAATCATTTTTATTAATTGTTCTGTAAAAGCACTTTCCAGATCAAAAGTTGAAGACCAGTGCCAGAGAATATGACTATTTGTTCCAAAAATAATTGGGAGTACCACGCATGAAAATGGCAGCTGCAATTTGGGGTATCACCTGATTATGTATGTGATAATTTCCCAAGAACTAGACAGTTTTTACACTACTCCTAGAGGTGAGATTTTTTTTAAATGATACAAATTATAACCTTGCATCACTTAAATATTGATGATTATCCTAAAATTTGCAATTACTCAATCGATGTGCTTTTGCTTTAAGTTCTCTATTTTGGTTATATGAAGCAGGTCAGAGTTTCCTTCTTTTTTATATATATTATATTTACTTTGTGAAAGTAATACATATATTATTACAAAATGAAGACACATTGTAGTGTTACATACAGGAATACATTATATGTATGAATACATTAACATTGTCAAACATTTAGAAAATACAGAGGAACTAGAAGAAAATTAAACCTATCATTAAAACAATAATCACTGACAATACTTTGAGTTTCCTTCTGATACTTGCAAATATAATGACTTTTACTATATGGATGAAGATATCAGTATGGTGATATTTTCAGTTGGCAGAAAATAATTATTATCTAGTTCAATGTTGTCAAGAGCTGGATAAATTACTGACAAGTAGTTCAGCACACCCATGGGGAATATCGTGAGATTAACTGGAACTAAGAGTTAACTTCCCACCTGACCTCCCTAAATCTCCTTTCAGACCAGAAGACAATAGTAGTATTTAGGTTTTCCAGGTTCTGGTGTCGATTTACAACCTGTGTCACATAATCCCTAAAACATTCTCCGTATATTCACTTTTACAGTGCACATTCATCTTTGAACCTGCTCATAGAGCCCTTGGAAAATACTTGGAGAAATATTTACAATATTAACACTTTGCAGTGACACACTGTTTTCTCAAGAAAGACACTTCAATCAGGGGATCTTGGTGCATGGACTTAGCTTAGGTTTCAGAACTGATTGAGAGCCCAGCAATGTTTGTTGTGTTGTCTAAAGTCAAAATTCTGTTCACCAAAATATATAGATTAAGAAATAGTGTAGAATCAAAATGTTTAATTCCTCATGTCCTCCTGATTAATTAGTCACTATCACAGAACCTGGCTCAAAATACTCTGGTTTCCACTCTATTCCTGATCCCTGTAATGGTCATCTCATGCATTTTGCCTCTAATGGTAAATGTTACAAACTGAATTCTATCAATCTTGTATCTAAAAAAATTTACGTAGAAGATGTACTATTCAAGTCATCAGCATTATCCCTAGCATTCAAAAACATGCATCACTGAGATTTCCAAGGACGTTTGTGATTCCATTACATTTCTCATTGCCTTGCTAAATGTGTTTCCTGGCCCTTTAGGGCTCTAGTTTGCAGGGATATGGTGTAGTTTGTATGTAACAAATCTGTTCCATTAATCTTATCATAAATCTTTGAATTTCCTCAGAAAACTTCTAGAATGCATGCCTCATTAATAAGTTACTATTGTTTCTAGTCCAGACCAAGAAAACAATCAAATCCATTTTAAGCTACACAAGCTATTAATTCATAAATCAAGGATAAGTGCCTTCCATCAATAAATGTGGAGTCAATTAGTGGAAGGATAAAGATTATTTCTGGGAGTAGATAAGTCAAAAGCCAATTTTCTATTTTTTATATATTTTTATGTTTTTTCATCACAAATTGGATAAAATGAGTAAAACAGTATGTCCTTTCTTCCCAGATCTTCCAGTTTTAATTTGTCCATATTTATGTATAAAGCCCATCTTTTTCATTTCTGTAAAAGTGTTAGCCACTGAGTCATGTTTGACTCTTTGCAATACCATGGACTGTAGCCCACCAGGCTTCTCTGTGCATGGGATTCTCCAGTCAAGAAGAGTAGAGTGGGTAGTAGAGTGGAGTAGAGTGTCCATTCCCTTCTCCAGGGGATCTTCCTGACCTAGGGATCAAACTCACTATTCCCACATTTACCATCTGCGCCTTGTATACTAGGTAAAAACTTTTTTTTTTTTCCATATCTGAGCAAATATATGAACACATAAAAATATGTCTCAAGCAAAATCCCTTTCCCTCTTCATCTTTTTTTCTTTTTCCTTTTTGCTGTCTTTTTTTAAATTGCTCTTAATTTTTATAAAAAACAAAAGCAATGAAAAAATAAACCACTGTGATTCCACAACTCCCTTGAAATTTTCTCTGCCCTTTATCCAAAACTTCTCAAAAAGATTATTTCTTCCTCTGTCACCAATTCCCAGCTTATCCCAGTCAAGATCTTACTCTTCTTACCATAACCAACTTTGTTGATTGTATTTATTATTATTTATACCTCATCTCTTTTGTGTGTTTGTTATATTTTCATTGAAATCTTTTCTGGCCATCCTATTTAGGTATTAACAGAACATGATTTCTTCCAAAATGCATATACTTCCTTAATTTTTATACTATATATATATGTTTGTTAGAAAGCTCTGTTACAAAAAAAGACTTTTTCAAATTATTTTTTTAAATGTTTAATTGGAGTCTAATTGTTTTACAATGTTGTGTTTCATGGTTGCCATACAACAACATGAATCAGCCACAAGCATATATATAATCCCTTCCCTCTTTAGCTGACTTCCCACCCTCCACTCCCCAGCTCACCTCTCTAAGTTCTCTCAGAGCAGCAGGCAGAGGCTCCTGTGTTACACAGCAATTTCCTACTAGCTGTCTATTTTACCCCTGGTAATGTACACATTTCAGTGTTACTCTCTCAGTTGACCCCACTTTTTCCTTCCCCATCTGTGTCCACAAGTTCTTCCTCCACATGTGCTTGCTTATTCCTGTCCAGCAAATAGGCTCGTCAGTATCATTTTTATAGATTCCACATATAATGAGTTAATATATGATCTTTGTTTTTCTCTTTCTGACTCACTTCACTCTATATGACAGGCTCTAGATTCATCCATTTCAGTTTAACTGACTGACATTCAAAATAAAGGCCTTTTAAACTCTTAGCTTTTTATATATCACTATGATGTAACTGTCATATGAGAAATTTCAGCAAATATGTGTGAATCAAATTTAAAAGCATGTAGTTATAATAATGACATTTCATTAATATTATATCAGAAAATTTCAAAAGATAGTTGAAAACCAATTTTAATTGTTTTATGATATACTCTCTCTATATATTACTAGTTATTAGATTATTTAACAATTGTTCACAATTAAGTTTTACCTTTTATTCTATCAATATTATATTTGTTTAGATTATGGTCAAATAAATCCATAAGATATTGCCTGAAAGTGAAATTGCTCTATTCAAATCTGGACATATTCAAGGTATTTAATTCTAATATCTTACTTTCCAGAAAATTTGAATTGATTTATACTCAGAAGCAATCTCATGAGTTTATCTATATGTCTGACCTCCTTAAGATTCCATGCATATTCTGTTTTCTACATAATCATTGGAATTTTTGTAAGTTTAAATAAGTCTGAAAAACTTTGAACTGCTAACAGAATATGCAAGTAAAAACTATTCAATTGAAAAATAACAAAATATATTGACACAGATTTTGTATCTTAAGATTGATCCTCACTAATATGATCTAACAAAAATTGGAGAAGTATAAAATCATATTGAGTTGCTTTGAGGTAGCATTTATTTATCCTTATAATTGACAGAAGCACTCATTTTTTTTTTCAAATATAATGTTTTCATTTCATACATACATTGAAGTCTTTGAGTACAAAACAAATTAAAGACAAATTTTAAATATATTATCTTCCACATATTTTGCCTTTTAAAAAGTGAAAGTGAAAGACATTCAGTCGTGACCAACACTTTGTGACCCCTATTGAAATTCTCCAGGCCAGAATACTGGAACGTGTAGCCTTTCCCTTCTCCAGGGGATCTTCACAACCCAGAGACTGAACCCAGGTATCCCTCATTGCAGGTGGATTCTTTACCAGCTGAGCCAGAAGAGAAGCTCAAGAATACTGGAGTGGGTACCCTATCCCTTCTCCAACAGATCTTCCCAAATCAGGATCGAAGCAGGTTCTCCTGCATGTCCGGTGGATTCTTTACCAAATGAGCTATCAGGGAAGCCCCACCATTTATGAAGGCCTTTCAAAATCAATTTATCATATGATTCAGTTCAGTTCAGTTCAGTCGTTCAGTCATGTCTGACTCTTTGTTACTCCATGCAGCACTCCAGGCCTCCCTGTCCATCACCAAACTCGTGTCCATTGAGTCAGCAATGTCTTCCAACCATCCCATCCTCTGTCATCCCCTTCTCCTCCTGCCCTCAATCTTTTCCAGCATCAAGGTCTTTTCAAATGAATCAGCTCTTCACATGAGGTGGCCAAAGTATTGGAGTTTCAGCTTCAACATCAGTCCTTCCAATGAATACCCAGGACTGATCTCCTTTAGGATTGACTGGTTTGGTCTCCTTGCAGTCCAAGGGACTCTCAAGAGTCTTCTCTAACACCACAGTTCAAAAGTATCAATTCTTCAACGCTTAGCTTTCTTATGATAAACAATACAATGCTCTGCTGCTAAGTCGCTTCAGTCGTGTCTAATTCTGTGCGACCCCATAGATGGCAGCCCTTCAGGCGGCCCTGCCCTGGGCTTCTCCAGGTAAGAACACTGGAGTGGATTGCCATTTCCTTCTCAGATTATCTAATCTTTCTTGAAGTTGCCAAAATAAAATTCTAAGGTGATAAGTAAAATTTGTTCAAAATGTATTATTTCACTGTACATATAGTTTGATTGTAATTCAAATATTCTTTGAGTTTCACTGATAAGAGCTCTGAAAGCATCTCATATCTGGGACCAATACTTAATATTTACAATATAAATTAATTATTATTATTATTTAATAGCAAATAATATTATTTATAATAAATATAAATTATTATATTTACAGTACAATAATCCTGGATATTATATTGTAAATATTAGAAAGGAAAACTACGATTCTGTCTCTTCAAAGAAAATAGACAAGGCTGACTCTTCACTTTCAGTCATTTAAGTTTATGAATATTGTTTATTTATGAGAATCTTGTGTTCCCCTGAAAATATCTTGTGCTCCAAATTTATTTGTCTTATCGGAAACTTATAATTTCAGCAGTCTTTACAACATTAAGATGTCAACTCCACTCTCATCATTCAGAAAAGCTAGTGTGTTGTTTCCATATTATATTGCAATTTTATTATTGTATCTAAGAGAATATTATGACTTATATGAGTTATTATGAAATAGAGATCATACTTAAAGAACAACAAGGGCCATTCCATTATATAAAATAGTAAAGGAAGAAATATAAGAAATAAAATAGGAAATTGTGGCATCTTGTATAAATAGGCAGCTCTGCTACTCTGCTCAGGAGCACTGTTAGTTTCCAAGAACGTGAGGCCATGTTTGCCAAATATTCTGACTTCTGGAAAGCAACAAAAATCCATGTTTTTTTAATGTGAAATAGCTTGATTTTTAGTGTTGTTAGTTAATTTACATTTTAAAAAGACTGAATGTCAAATAGATTACAAGGAGATTGTCAGTCTGATTTTATACACAGCAAACTGTTTCACAACTTGCAAACTGCTAGAGAACAAATGAGGATGCTTGTTCCACTTTATGTCATTACTAAAAGTTTGCTACGGACATTACAACCATCTGCCAAGTGATAAGAACATTATCTAATAATTTTAAACGTTACTGCAATGTTATCTCATTAAGATAGGATACTCCTGTTAAGGATCTCACAGTATAATGGTGGAGATTTAATTATGGTGTAGTTCTATAAATATAAAGTCAAAAGACTTGACTCTGGATTCCATCAAAAGGAATCTTTAAGTGTTTTCAAGTGACAACATCTATTTTGAGGGGTCTGAAATTTAAAAAATGCTTAGTATTTTAAAATGAAAAATTCAAGCTGAATAATATTTTGGAATTTAAAATTAAATTATTTTCTTTTTAAAAAATTATGAACTTAAGAGTGTATGGCTTTTCTTAACATTAGAGACGGCCTACATAACTTTTTTTGTTGTTGTTCTGAATTTATTGAGTGGTGTGTGTCTCTGTGTGTGTTTGTTGTTGTTCTGTCTTTTAGTCATGTCCAACTCTTTGTGACCCTATGACTAAAACACACCAGGCTTCCCTGTCCTTCCTTCACTGTGTGTTTAGTTAAGTTCATTCTGTGAAAGTGATGAAAATATTACTGAAAGAATACTGCTGGCTTTAGCAGTCACAAAACTAAAATTTTGATCTTCAAGTTATTATTTAAAACTGTAGTCTATAAAATGTAAAAACATTCTTTTTGTACTCACACTTTCTTGCTTCGACCCTCAACGAGCAGTTTTGATGTAGCCAGTATTTAAGCTCCATTCAAACAAGTATGACATTTAGACTGAGGTTATAAAGGAGTGATAATATTTTGTATATTACCTTATAAATCTAAAATTTCTTTTAGGTCACACAAGTGAACTACTTTGAATTTTTTACTATTGATTCAATAGCTTGATTCTAAATTTATTGTTCACTGCAAATCTTGTCTTTATTCACAGGCTTATAAAGAAATACGATTATATTGCTTGGGATTATGCTGTATAGAGTAGCTATGAAGTCTATATTTTATTGTACTTTTATCAAATTCCTTAAAATATAGCTATAAATATACCAAGCATAACTAGTGGCACTTAAAATTCTACACTCAAGTGTTGTAGACATATGGAGCTGTGAAATGCAGGGTAAGGATGTTACAGAAGACCTTAAAGAAGTTTTAAATACTTGAGATATCAGCATACATTGATTTGACAAAAGTTTATATATTTGAGACATACTAGAAGAAATTTGGGATTTCCCTGGTAGTTCAGTTGGTAAAGAATCCACCTGCAATGCAGGAAACCCTGATTTGATTCCTGGGTTGGGAAGATCCTCTGGAGAAGGGATAGGCTATCCATTCTGGTATTCTTCAACTTTCCTGGTGGCTCAGATGTTAAAGAATCTTTCTGCAATGCAGGTGACCTGGGTTTGATCCCTGGGTTGGGAGGATCCCCTGGAGGAGAGTATGGCAACCCACTCAAGTATACTTGCCTGGAGAATCCTCATGGACAGAGGAGCCTGGCTAGCTACAGTACATGGAGTCATAAAGACTGGACATGACTGAGTGACTAAGCACAGCACACACATGGAAAGTAATTAATTTCATATACAAAATGTAATCTTCATTAAGCATAAACAGCCTAAATGGTGGTAAAATTACCAGTTAACCATTATAATAACAATGTAATATTATGGTCACAATTTGATTAAATAGGTAATGCAAAATATGTCTAGCAAAACAATGAAGCGTACTGTATATTCTTTATTTAAAATTCCTCTTTCACAAATTAGTGAAATTATTTGTAAATAATTTGTATTATTTGTATACATAGTGCAATTATTTGTATACATAGTGCAAATTATTTGCATATATAGCATTCAACTTGGTCGTTGGCTTTGAGCTCAGAAATCCAACTGAAATTAGGTTGGGTAAATAAAGAGAATTTACTGACTCCTATGACCATATACAACACATGTTTTATATTTAACACAATCCACACACAGGAGTAACACTACAAAAAGTCTAGCTGGATGTTGGTTTTAATATCAGCTGGATTTTGTTTAAAACTCTTGGGGTGTAAATCTCAGTTTAGCATAGATGGATAAAATACCATTTGGTCTCAGTTCTAGTTTAATTTTTAAAATTTCCTTAAAAAATTTACTGAGGTAACTGATATGAATCATCATCTAGAAGATGAAATTTATGTTAGCACACCATTGATTTGCTCATCTTATATTTGGTGATGCTTCAGGGCATGAAATTTAGTACTTCCAGGATGTCCCACTCTTTATCAAGAATATTACCCATCTCAAGTGGAACTACTATATTTTCCCTCTCAGGAATAAGTGACCTAATATGCTAACCACACTACCCACTTACTGGGGTAGTGAATGAATCTGTAGTTTCAGAAATCACTATAAAAAACATCAGAAAAAAAGAGGAGAACAATGTCTCCAGGACTCTATTTGGTAGTTAGAAATACTTCCTTAAAATGAATACAGGTGGGTTGTAGTGTCTGATATTTCTATCAGAAACAATTGAGTGAAAAAGCATTGATTGTATTTTCAATCTATGGGAAACATAGAAATTATCACAATCTGTCCATCAGTTCATATTTAAGTGTGAACTATGAGCAATCTTCTAGTATTTCTTCCTCACAAGTAACATCAAAACCATATCTAAGATCAATTAATTTTGCTTTCTAAAATTCTTCCTAATATGAGCTTATATATGTTTCAATTAATCCCAGAGGTGAGGGATAAGGGGGAAATGTAGCTCATCTATATTCACTGCATCAGCCATCCTATTTTTTAGATAAATATAGTAGACATCCGATGAGGCTTCTTATGGGTGCATGCTGAGTTGCTTCAATCATTTCTGACTCTTTGCGACCCTATGGACAGTAGCTTGCCAGGCTCCTCAGTCAACGGGATTCTCCAGGCAAGAATACTGGAGTGGGTTGCCATTCCCTCTTCCACTGAATCCTCCTGCCCCAAGGATTGGAACCCTGTCTCTTGCCTAGCCTGCATTGACAAGCGGCTTCTTTACCATTGGCACCCCCTAGGAAGCTCGAGTATTCTTTCCACTGAATTAGTCTTCATGTTGCTACTAAAACAATTTTTTTTTAAATAAAATTTGACTGGGATCACTGGTAATCTAGTGGTTAAGAATGTGCCTTGCAATGGAGGGGCTGTGGGTTTGCTCCCTGGTCAGGGAGCTAACATCCCACATAGCACAGAAAAGCTAAGCTTGTGCAATGCACCTGCTGAGCCCTAGCGCCTCTACTAGAGTTTGTATACTGCAATGAAAGACTCTGCAGGCTGCAGCTAAGACTCCAAGCTGCCAAATACATATTTTTTTTTATCAGATAGCACACCTTCTACCTTCTTTAAGTTACATCGTATATTAATTATGACCACATTAATACTTTAGCATAGTTGCTTTTCAAGTACCAGTGGCATACACTCTATATCTAATATTTTTCCACTTTTAAATATCAATTAAGCATTTCAAACAATATGGATTTAAAATAAAATAATTTTAGCAGAATATTTTCCTTTAATTTTTGACGTGCNTCCCTCTCAGGAATAAGTGACCTAATATGCTAACCACACTACCCACTTACTGGGGTAGTGAATGAATCTGTAGTTTCAGAAATCACTATAAAAAACATCAGAAAAAAAGAGGAGAACAATGTCTCCAGGACTCTATTTGGTAGTTAGAAATACTTCCTTAAAATGAATACAGGTGGGTTGTAGTGTCTGATATTTCTATCAGAAACAATTGAGTGAAAAAGCATTGATTGTATTTTCAATCTATGGGAAACATAGAAATTATCACAATCTGTCCATCAGTTCATATTTAAGTGTGAACTATGAGCAATCTTCTAGTATTTCTTCCTCACAAGTAACATCAAAACCATATCTAAGATCAATTAATTTTGCTTTCTAAAATTCTTCCTAATATGAGCTTATATATGTTTCAATTAATCCCAGAGGTGAGGGATAAGGGGGAAATGTAGCTCATCTATATTCACTGCATCAGCCATCCTATTTTTTAGATAAATATAGTAGACATCCGATGAGGCTTCTTATGGGTGCATGCTGAGTTGCTTCAATCATTTCTGACTCTTTGCGACCCTATGGACAGTAGCTTGCCAGGCTCCTCAGTCAACGGGATTCTCCAGGCAAGAATACTGGAGTGGGTTGCCATTCCCTCTTCCACTGAATCCTCCTGCCCCAAGGATTGGAACCCTGTCTCTTGCCTAGCCTGCATTGACAAGCGGCTTCTTTACCATTGTCACCCCCTAGGAAGCTCGAGTATTCTTTCCACTGAATTAGTCTTCATGTTGCTACTAAAACAATTTTTTTTAAAATAAAATTTGACTGGGATCACTGGTAATCTAGTGGTTAAGAATGTGCCTTGCAATGGAGGGGCTGTGGGTTTGCTCCCTGGTCAGGGAGCTAACATCCCACATAGCACAGAAAAGCTAAGCTTGTGCAATGCACCTGCTGAGCCCTAGCGCCTCTACTAGAGTTTGTATACTGCAATGAAAGACTCTGCAGGCTGCAGCTAAGACTCCAAGCTGCCAAATACATATTTTTTTTTTATCAGATAGCACACCTTCTACCTTCTTTAAGTTACATCGTATATTAATTATGACCACATTAATACTTTAGCATAGTTGCTTTTCAAGTACCAGTGGCATACACTCTATATCTAATATTTTTCCACTTTTAAATATCAATTAAGCATTTCAAACAATATGGATTTAAAATAAAATAATTTTAGCAGAATATTTTCCTTTAATTTTTGACGTGCTTAAATTTCATTTTATCTCTAATAACTATTCAATAATAAATTGACAAATGCCCATTACTTCTTTGAAGGTGTGTCTGTATTTATAATATTCATATAACCATCAGAGTTATAAAAATTAATACAACAGGGTGAAAAGTATTATTATATTGCAATAAAAATTACTTAAGGCACTTCTGCCCTCTAAAGATGATACATAGCTTTATATCAGAGGGAAGATAAATAATTTTTTGCTCACTTTCTTTTATAAGAAACTGGGAGGGGAGAAAGAAAAATTTGTGTTCCCAAACTTTGCTAGTTCTTTTACATATGAACAGATGCGGTGCTGATTAAATGTTTCTGCTCAGAAAATTCCATTAAATATTTTTTTCTATACATAAAAGTAAACCTAGAGCTGAGGAGTAGCAGGGGGACTTAATCCATCCATGTGATGAAATAAAGAGAGGAACTGGAATCACTGAGGTTGGAGAATTTAGAGGCAAATTAATATCTTATTAAATGGCAAAGTCCCATCAGGAGGTGAAACTCCAGGTAAACTGGTTATGAAAATTTCCAATTTTCAAGACGACTGAAAGACTACAAAATAGTTCCAGCTTTAAGGATTTTGATGCTGAAAACCATGTATATATCAAGCATATTGCCCTAAAACCTTTACTAAAATGTAATATGTACACATAAATGCTTTTATGACTGTTGTGTCAGAAAAGTCAATGAAAAGAGGCTGTTCTTGGCTAGTCTTGAGTAGTTAGCTCAGTTAACTCAAGTAAGCATTGCCACATATTTTTCAATTAAAAGCAGAAGTAGAATCTTCAATTCAGTTCAGTTCAGTCTCTCAGTTGTGTCCAACACTTTGCAAATTCATGAATCACAGCATATCAGCCCTCCTGTCCATCACCAACTCTCGGAGTTCACTCAAACTCATGTACATCGAATAAGTGATGACATCAAGCCATCTCATCCTCTGTCGTCCCCTTCTCCTCCTGCCCCCAATATTTCCCAGCATCAGGTTCTTTTCCAGTGAGTCAACTCTTCTCATGAGATGGCCAAAGTATTGGAGTTTCAGCATTAATATCAGTCCTACAATGAACACACAGGACTGATCTCCTTCAGAATGGACTGGCTGGATCTCCTTGCAGTCCAAGGGACTCTCAAGAGTCTTCTCCAACAGAACAGTTCAAAAGCATCAATTCTTCAGCACTCAGCTTTCACCACAGTCCAACTCTCATGTCCAGACATGACCACTGGAAAAATCATAGCCTTGATTACACGGAACTTTATTGACAAAGTGATGTCTCTGCTTTTTAATATGCTATCTAGGTTGGTCATAACATTCATTCCAAGGAGTAAGCGTCTTTTAATTTCATGGCTGCAATCACCATCTGCAGTGATTTTGGAGCCCCAGAAAAAAAAAAGTCTGACACTGTTTCCACTGTTTCCCCATAATTTCCCATGAAGTGATGGAACCAGATGCTATGATCTTCATTTTCTGAAAGTTGAGCTGTAAGTGAACGTTTTCACTCTCCTCTTTCACTTTCATCAAGAGGCTTTTTAGTTCTTCTGCACTTTCTGTCATAAAGGTGGTGTCATCTGCATATCTGAGGTTATTGATATTTCTCCGGACAATGTTGACCTCAGCTTGTGCTTCTTCCTCCCCAGCGTTTCTCATGATGTACTCTGCATAGTTAAATAAGGAGGGTGACAATATACAGCTTTGATGTACTCCTTTTCCTGTTTGAAACCAGTATGTTGTTCCATGTCCAGTTCTAATTGTTGCTTGATGACCTGCATATAAGTTTGTCAAGAGGCAGATCAGGTGGTCTGGTATTCCCATCTCTTTCAGAATTTTCCACAGTTTATTGCGATCCA
>SJYA01009501.1:0-14844 GCA_006410615.1 Neotragus moschatus
ATGCCCATCTCTCTCAGAATTTTCCACAGTTCATTGTGATCCACACAGTCAAAGGCTTTGGCATAGTCAGCATATATGTATTATATATGTTCTTTTTCAGACTCTTTTCCATTGTAGGTTGTTACAAGATATTGGATATAGTTCTCTTCTTCTAGGGAATATTGTAAGGACCTCTGAGCTCTCTTTTAGGGGTCCAGTGACAGCTTTCAGGTGTAGGGCCAAGTGCCAGGATAAGTCCTCTGCCCCAGGGCGGCATGGGGTCCCCAGGGAGGCGTTGCTCTCAAGGAGGACTCAGCACACCCACCAGGGACAGAAAGTCTGTCCCCAGGGAGGCCTGGGGACAGCTGAATGTGTGGAAGAGCCCTTGTCTGCAGCTCCTGGCTGTCTGCTGATGGTATGACACAGCGTGGAGAAACGCAGCCCCACGAAAGTACAGGGGCCTGAATCGTAGCACGGCAATCATGTAGGGCAGCCCCGACTCCAAGTTCCGGAGTAATGAGCATGGTTTCAGGACAAAGAAGCTAAATTCGTGATGTATAGCTGGCACTGTGCCCACTGCCTTTTGGGCAAAAAAAGAAACCTACATATTCTAGCAACTCTATGTGAAATTTTTGACCAATTTCTGTAACTCGTTTTGGAATTAAATATAGCACATGCTTTTTAAAATATTTTTTTAAAAAGAGGTTTTTTTTTTTTTTTTTTGCCTTGGACCATTTTTAAAGTCTTTACTGAATTTGTTACAGTTTTGCTTCTGCTTTTTGTTTTGGATTTTTGGCTCTGTGGGATCTTAGCTTCCCAACTGGGGAGCAAACCCACACACAGCCCTTGCATTGGAAGGTGGTCTTAACCACTGGACCGCCAGGGAAGGCCCTTGCACGTGCTTTTTAAACTTGACAAATAAAATCTGAACAACACAGGGAACTATGCTTAATATCTTGTAGTACCCTATAATAGCAAAAGAAAAAACGTATATATATATGGCTTCCCTGGTGGCTCACTGGTAAAAGCATCCACCTGCCACACAGGGACGTGGGTTTGCTGGCCTGGTGGGCTGTGAGTCCATGGGGTTGCAAAAGAGTCAGATACAGCTTAGTGACTAGACAGCACCCGCCACTCACTGTCAAATCCACATCCTCAGCAGGGCTTACATGAGCGGCCACTTTGCCCCTACCTCACTTCTCCTAACTCCATGTGCTTCAGTCACACGGCCTTCTTGCTGTTAACAGAGCCAAATACAAACGACCTCGGGGCCTTTGCACATGCAGTTTCTTCTGCCAAACAGTCGGCCTTTGGTTACCCCATGGTTCATTTTTCTCACTTTATTCATGTCTTAGGTCAAAGCTTTCTGAGAGAGGTCTTCCCTCTCTACTCTTTTAAAATTAGTACCCAAGGGACTTCCCTGGTGGTCCAGTGGTTACAACTTTCCCCTCTAAAGCAGGAGCCATGGGTTCAATCCCTGGTCAGGGAACTAAGTTCCTACATGCCTCACTGCCCCAAATCCAAAATATAAAACAAAAGTAATATTGTAACAAATTTAATAAAGACTTTAAAAAATGGTCCATATATATATATAAAAAAATCTTAACAAAATAATTAGTATCCAAGTTTGCAGGACTAGTCAGGAGCTGAGCTGTGACTCAGTCTAGGTCAGTCTGAAGCCACAATCTATGCTTAACAGGCGTCAGCAAACTGCAGTCCACTGGTGAAGTCTAGCCCAATGTTTGCTTTTATAAATAAAGTTTTATTGGAATACACACATACAGAAAATAAAATAGTACCATGGTTACTTTCTCTAACAGCTTACTCTATTTGGCTTAATTGCAGATATCACCATAGGACATTATATTAGATATGAATGTAGTCATTTAATAAACAGATCATGAGCTCCTGATAGATACCAGCTGCATTCTAGAGCCTTGGGATTGAGTAGAGAATAAAACAGACAAACGTCCCTCCCTTCTTGGAGTTTATCCTTTAGTGAGGAAGCTGCAACATAAGCAAGACAAATAAGTAAAGATAGGGTGTGTTAATACCAAGGGTCAAAGATTAAAAAAAAAAAAATAGGGCAGAAAAAACAATAGAGGTTGTGGCAATGGTTGGCCTGAAATTTAAAGTAGGTCGCCGGTAAGGGTGACTTTTCAATAAGAATCTTAATGCTGGGAAGGGTCTAAGCTTTGGCCCCTCTATAGAAAGAAAGCTCCAGGAAGAAGGCACAGCCTCCTTATGAGTGTAGGAAGGGGAGAGCCCTTTTTTTGATAAATCAGTTTATCAGCTCAGTCCATGGGGCTGCAAAGAGTCGGACACGACTGACCGACTGAACTGAACTGAATTGAGTTTATCAGCTGATTGTCTGTCCCCTGGTGATAGAATGAATGGTCAGGACCAGCAGGGCTTTGATCTGCCTGGTTCACTGATAAATCTTCAGAGCCTAGAACCGAGAGCTCCCACTAAGCACGTCTGAATGAATGAAACACCCTTATGCACAGTTTCTTGCCTGGAGAATCCCAGGGACGGGGAAGCCTGTTGGGCTGCTGTCTATGGGGTTGCACAGAGTCGGACACGGCTGAAGCGACTTAGCAGTGTGCACAGTTTACAAATGAAGACGTTGAGACACAGCAGCTTAGGACCCGCCCAAAGGACCCAGGTGCACACAGGTGGGGATCGCACACACTGACAGCGCAAATCTCAGCCGCGGTCTGTGTTATCACTGCTGCTGCCCTCTGCTCGTCTAGGAGCCACCAGTTCTCTCTGAAGGTAAGGACACAAGGTTCGCAGACTGAACTGGGAATCAGGAAAGGGGACGAAAAGAAGGGAACAAAGGAACTCTCCTGGATTATCTGTTTTAGTCCCAATTTTAAATTTAGATTCAGAAGGTCTAACACACATTGCCGAAGTTTTATCCTAACATTATCTGAAGTGAAGGCTGATGGGATCATTGCTCGGCAAGGAATGAGCGGCTGGTCTTGGCTATTTTATACCACTGTGATTTGGGGCGATATTTCTCTCCGTGACTCAGTATATTTTGTTGCAAATAGAAAAGGTTGGGCTGGATAATCCTGACATCCCTTCCCACTTTAATGGTCTCTTTTCTCTAAACATTAAGTCCCTGAAAATAGGCTTGAAAGTTTTGAACAACTCTTGTCCATTAAAGAGATAAGCAATCCAATTTAAAAAAAGGCAGAAGAACTGAATAGTTAGCTATTTTTTCCAAAGAGGAAATACTGATGGCTAACAGGCCCATGAAAAGATGTTCAGCTTCACCACGCATCAGGGAAATGCAAATTGAAAACACAGTGAGATACCATATCACACCTATCAGGACAACTATCATCAAAATAACACAAATAACAAATATGGGCAAAGATGTGGAGAAAAGGGAACACTTGTACACTGCTTGTGGGAAGGTACATTTATGACGCTATATGGAAAAGTCTGGAAATTTCTCAGAGAACCACCATGTAACCCAGCTGTTATGTTCCCGGGTAAGTATCCCCAAACCCCACTAATTTATAAAAACATGAGCGCCAGTGTTCTTAGAAGCATTATTTACAATAGCCAAGACAGGAGAACAACCTAAGTGTCCATCCACAGATGAATGGATAAAAAAGATGGAGTGCGCATATACAGCCATAAGAAAGAATAAAATTTTGTCATTTGCAACTGCATGGATGAAAGCATGGCGGATGAGCAACATGGATGGAGAGGTCCCTGCTAAGCGAACTAAGTCAGGCAGAGAAAGGGAAATCATGTATGATATAGTTTATATGTGGAATCTAAAAAAACACTGAATATAAAGAAAGACAAGCAGACTCACAAATGCAGCGAACAGTCGAGGGGCTTCCAGTGGGGAAGAGGAGAGGGGGATACGGGGGGAGGGGATTATACAAGCTGCTGGGCACAAAATAAGCTTCAAGTATATGTCACAGAACATGAGGAATGTAACCACTCTTTTTATAATAAATATAAGTGGAATAGAACCTTTGAAAGTTTGGAATCACTGTGTTGTACACCTGTAAGCTATCTAATATTGTACAGCAACTACATTTCACATAAAAATAAATAAAATAAAAATGAATACATAAAGAGACAAGTAGCATTTATCCATGAAAAGAAGTGGACAGAGGAGTTCCAAGGAGAAAGGTATTTCCAGTAAGTTTCATTTTTACTTTTTCATTCTATATCGGAGTGCAGTCGATTAATAATGTGTTAACTTCAGGTGTGCAGCAAGGTGACTCGGTTCCACTCATGCAGGTATCGATTCTTTTTTCAAATTCTTCTCCCGTTTAGGTTTGTACATGTCAGTTTGGGCTTCTCAGGTGGCTCAGTGGTAAAGAATTCACCTACAAGGCAGGAGATGGGGGTTTGATCCCTGGGTTGGGAAGATCCCCTAGAGAAGGGCATAGCAACCCACTCTGGTATTCTTGCCAGGGAAATTCCATGAATCAAAGAACTTGGGGTGCTACAGTCCATGGGGTTGCAAAAGAGTTGGACACAACTTAGCGACTCAACACCAACATGTCAATCCCAAACTCCCAATCCATCCCTCTCCCCACCCCCCTATCCCAGAGAAAGGATGTTTAAGAGAAGGTAACAGGGCATAACAATTTCTGTGTTAGAAAAAATGGTACTCAAATATTAGACCAGTAAGACGGGAATATATGGTGAGAAAGAGAGGCAAAGTGGATGTTTGAAGATGCTAAGTTTCTGAGCTCAGAAGACAGCTTTCAACAGCCCGGTAGAAAGTTTGGACCCTACCTGATAAGCAGCAGAATGTGTGGACACTTTCTACAAAAAGCCCACAGGGTTGTTCTATGTAGTTCAAGTTAGAAACAGCTTCAGCAACAATTGGCTTCTTTCCTAGGATGCTTTCTTTAAGATAAGGTGAGAAAGACAGAGCTTTAAAGACTGATTAGAAGAATTATATCGATGCTAGGAAGCAACTTTAGAAGAGCTTCTTTCTCCCTTCCTCTTTCTGTCCTGTGCCAGAACCCTGTAGACCGGGAGGCATGTGGTCCACACTCGCGGGCAGCTCATCAACAGGTGGAAGACAGTGTTAATAGACTCAGAGTCTTATTCTCCAAGTCGCTTGGCAGTATATACAGTCTAAGACTTAAGAGAGCAATTTCAGTATGAAATTCTAGAATGTTCAAATTCTAGAAAGATAAAGCTAATTGTTAAAAAAAGAATTGCACATGTGTGTGGAATCTAAAGTGCCACACACGGACTTCCTTGGTGGTCCAGTGCATTTGGACCAGGGGTTTTGAGTTCAGTCCCCGAGGAGCTGGGATCCCACATGCCTCGGGGCCAAAAAAGCAAAAAACAAAAAGCCCATAAAACTCAATATTTGTACCAAATTCAATCAAGACTTTTAAAATGGGCCACATTAAAAAAAATCTTAAAGGAATAAGATAAATAAAATAAAATACAACACAGAAGAACCTTTCTATGAAACAGAATCAGACTCTGACTTAGGGAACAGACTTGTTGCTCCGGCAGAGCGGGTGTGGGGGAGGATGGACTTGGAGTTTGGGGCTGGCAGAGGCAATATCTATTATATACGGAACGGATGGGCAATGAGGACCTCCTGCGCAGCACAGAGATCTATGCGCAGTGTCCTGGGATAAACCACAATGAAAAGAATAGAAAATAGAATGTGTGTACTTGTATAACTCAGTCACTTTGCCGTACAGCAGAAATTAATGCAACACTGAAATCAACTAAATTTTAATTTAAAAACATGTTTTTAAAAAAGAGTTGCAGAGTTCTTTGAGCGGTTGGTTCAGTGGTAAAGAAGTTAAGGAACAGTAAAAGCTGCCTACTGAGTGCCCTTCCCCACCCCACCCCCCAACAGCTCTTATTTTCCCCTGCCTGCCTCCCGCCTCCTCCCCCTCATTCCTTGTCTGGCTTTGCTGTAGCCATCTGTGTGAAAAGCTCAGAAAGCTTCTTTACAGTCTGAGATGTGCCAGTTTTTACACAGTATTGCATTTCTTGAAGACTTACACATCGGGTCACCCATGTGTGCCCTTCATTTTTAACTGGAGATTGTGTTCACCCCTGCAGACATGTGTATAATTCATGCAGTCTGTAACACAATACTTCAACAATACACCTTTTAAAAAATTAAAGTATAGTTTCTAGTAATAGCTTGTAAAATGCACTAAGAAAATTGAGTAGAAATTCATTTAAGAACAGATAAGTCAAAAAGAAAAGAAAAGGCTCTGGGTTTGGACCATATTTGAAATAGACTGTTTTTATTTACTTAATAATTCATACTCCAGAAACGAGTATGAATTCATACTTTTGAACCTAAATACATAACTCATACGAAATCCATACATTTGACTAAGCCAAACCGAGTTACCTCTGTAAAGCAGAATGGAGAGTAGCCTGGGAACATATACACTCCAACCTGTAGGACAGAGAGCCAGTGGGAATTTGCTCCTTGATACGGGAACTCATCCAAGGACCTGTGACATCCTAGAGGGGTGGGATGTGGTGGGAGGTTCAAGAGGGAGGGGACATGCGTACACCCATGGCCGGTTCACTTCAGTATATGGGAGAAATCAACACAATATTGAAAAGCAATCATCCTTTGATTAAAGGTAAACAAACTTAAAACATAATTTTAAAATCCTAAATTAAAAAAAAAGAATAACAAAACTCTAGAAACGAGTGCAACATTCAACGAATGTGTTGAATTTAGAAAAATCAAACTTGTTGTATTAGTCATTGCTTCAAAGAGGCAAAGCGATTGTTGCATGGATGGTTTTGACGTGTGTGTATGTGTCACACATATCAACATTCAGGTAATATACATGTATATATATTTTAAAAATAGTACCATTGCCTTGCTATAAGTAGTGAACTATTTTCAGAAGTTAATTAATTTTGCATATAAGCTGTATCTTCCCCTTCCCATTAGATACTCTTATTTCCTGTATTTCTCACATTTAATGTTTTTCAGCCTCATGGTCCATTGGATCTTAGTTCCCTGATCAAGGATCGAACTCAGGCCCTCTGCAGTGGGAGTGCCAAGGCCTAACCACTGGACCATCAGGGAAGTCCCTATATCCCCTTATTTCCTCAGCAATAACACTCACACTGCTGCTGGGCTCTGTTCAGTCAAGTCCAACTCTCTGTGACCCCATGGACCCCACCAGGCTCCTTTGTCCACGGGAGCTCCCCGGCAAGAGCATTGGAGTGGATTGCCATTCCTTCTCCAAAGATCTTCCTGACCCAGGGATCGAATCCGTGTCTCTGGCGTCTCCTGCATTGGCGGGTGGATTTTTTTTTTTTTTAACCGCTGTGCCACCTGGGAAGCCCAATGACACTTGAACTCCCTTATTTTCCCCTATTGTTCTTCCCTCTGCCTTCATGACTATCATTCATATATTTTTTAAATTAAAGCCTTCTTTTACTCACCTGCACTCATATGTTTTTTAGAATATATGCCTTACCTTCAAACTGATGAAAGTTTTTAAGAACATCCTGGGTCTTACTTTGTGTATCTTTGAACAATGAATATTTGGGAATGTCTGGAAGAGCATTGTTATAAAGGAAGGGCCACTTCACAAACTTGAAAACAGGCTCTGGAGAAATATCTTCTAAGAATCAGAATGTACCCTTTTCAAACATAAATGGTTATATCAGCAGGAAATGGCAGAAGTTTTTCGGCAAAGTGGATATCTGAGAGATAACTATTTCAACTTTGTAAGGGAAAAAAATCTATGTGATTAATTAATCCATTGCTGCAAAAACAAATTTTATTAATTTAAAAGGGGAAAGTGAAGAAAAATAACCATTTTTCCTCGGAAATGAAATGTTATCCTAATATGTCAGGATGCTTAGATTTTTAAACTGTGCACATGTTAAAATGATAGGTATGTTTCTATTTTTCTCTAATGAGTTCTATTTTGCATGCATCTGAAAATATTTTGTTAATATTATCACCTTTATTTTACCAATAAAATATTTTTCACTTCATTTTAGGTTTAAGCAATGATTAAGCTCTGTTCTGCATTATGCTAACAAAATTGAAGTGAGTGAGTGAAATCAGTTGCACAAAAGCAAGTTTACTTAATAATTCATACTCCAGGAAAGAAGGACCATATGGGTGTGGATGGAAGTCTGCTGGAGCACAGACTTCCTCTAATCTATTAGAATAGAGGGGTCTCCCAAATACACTGTCTACAAGAGATCCCCTTCAGTCCAACAGACACATACAGATGGAAAGTGAGGCATTACGTGCAAAAGGAAATCAAAAGAAAGCTAGAGTGGTAATAATCATATCAGACAAAACAGACTTTAAGATAAAGACCATGATAAACGTCAGGGAAGACCACCACATAATGATCAAGGGATCAACCCAAGAAGAGGATATGACAGTTGTAAACATTTATGCACCCAACATAGGAGCGCCTCAATCCACAAGGCAAGTGCTAACAGCCACAAAAGGGGAAATCGAGAGTTAACACAGTAGTAGCGGGTTCTTTAACGCCCCACTTACACTAATGGACAGATTATCCAGACAGAAAATTAATAAGGAAACACAAGAACCTTAAATGACACATTAGACTAGGTGGACTTAATTGATATTTACAGGACATTCCATTCGAAAGTATTCAGGGCTCTCTAGGTGGAAATGAATTCCCACAGCTGGAGAGGTGATAATAAATACACTTGTAATAAGAGGATATGATTTTCCATTTTTTTTAGCATGAACCTAGGAAGGTATGGATTTTTTCAAAGCACCTCATTTTTTTTTTAAGCTATGTATTTTAGCATTTAATGTGCTTTTCTCCCCTTTCTTTTTGGAAAGACATTACACTAAAAGGGGCAAAGATATTTTGCTGAAGTGACTAGAGGGTGAAAGTTTTAGAAATAAAAGTTTAATTAATCACATTTGTACCTGTTCATCTGCATCCAAGTGCCAGGAATTAACAGCCCAGCTCTTTGACATAAACTGGGTTAATCCAAAGGATAATGAGCAGGTTTCTTTAGGGGATTTCTCCCTGTGTGTTGATGCACATGTGACATTTTTCTGCACTAAAATTTTCAAAGGTGGCTAAATCACAACTACGTCTAGTGATAAGCACTGCATTTTTCTGCGGCTTGATGATCAGCGCGCTGGAGTCCACTAAAAAGCCATGTTCTTGGGAGCTACTTATAAAGATCGGTGGAGGTGGCACCCCCTCGGGGATTCGGATCTAAAGCACCATGCAATCTTACCTTATCAGGCCAGGACTAGCAGGAGCTGTATCTAAGCTTAAAAATATCTTTAATACTACAAAAGCATGCATGTGCTCTGAGCTCATACTTAAAGAAACCTTCTGCAGTAAATTGTCCTAAGTGTAAAGAGATTAAGGTCCAGGTAGAGGCGAGTTCACACTCAACAAATCTAAAACACAAGACTTGTTCTCTTGATAAAAGAACCATAGTACAGGGCAAGCTTCATACTTCACTTACTTTTGAAAATATACATTCGATGTAGAGAATTCAGACTTTATCTTTCAGGGAAATACTCGGTATATTAACTTCAACAAAACCCAATGACATCCATGGGCTGCATAGGTTCAAAAGGACCTGGAAGACCTGAGTTTTTGCTCAAGTGTCTATCAGCTACGAAGTCTTAACCAAATGATTTAACGTCTCAAAGCTCTATTCCACCAGAGAAAATGGATGGCTGCCAACTCAGGGTGTTTGGGTGAGGATTTGGTTAGCTGATGGAGGGCAGGATCCATCACAGTTGAAAGGACTTTGGTACCAGGGAGACCTGAGTTTGATTTTTGACGTGGCTGATTTTTTAAAAACAACCTTTTATTTTATATTTGAGTATATTACTGAGTGCACTGAACTGAACTGGTAGCCAGTTAACAACGTTGTGATGGTTTCAGGTGCAAGGCGAGGCCCCTCAGCCATACATGTGCACAGATCCCTTTCCCCCTAAACTCCCCTCCCATCCAGGATGCCTCCTAACATCGAGTAGAGTTCCCTGCTCTCTTTGCTACCTTTTAATTGAAGGACCTTGAACACTTAACCTCTCAAAATTTCAGTTTCATCTTCTGTAAAACAGATCTGAAAGGGTGGAGCCGGACTGACTGGTTATCTGTCTGTCTACCTGTATGTGCGTCTGTGCTCAGCTGCTCGATCATGTCCGACTGTGTGACCCTGTGGATGGTAGCTCACCAGGAGCCTCTGTCTATGGAGTTTTCCAGGCAAGAATACTGGATTGGGAGTCCATTCCCTTCTTCTGGGCATCTTCCCAACCCAGGGATTCAACCCATGTCCCTTGCGTGTCCTGCCTTGGTAATCAGATTCTGCACCACTTCACCACCTGGGCAGCCCTTCTGTCTTCCCACTGCTGATTGATTTATCAAGCAGTCATCACATTGTGAGCTCTGGTAAATATTAATAAGGTAAAATGTTGTGAAGATTAGCATTCCACCCAAGGGTGCCCTATTATTAATAGAAGTAGTTTGAGAAAGATTGCCTTTTTAGAGCCCTTCAAAGTATCAGCTTTACACCTACAGTTAAAATACTCAAGCAATTTCATAATATTGAAGTTGGAGTATAGCAACTCGGATATTATATCAACATCTAATTTTTATTCCTAGAAGAAATGAATACATTCAAATAACAGAAAGATATTGTAAAATTAAAACGTATTCCTATATCCTTTCTTCCATCTAAAGATGTATCCTTAGAGTTTTCGTTTAACACTCAGAGGAGTAGATGCTGAGGATACTGAGTCACAGAAGTTCTTAAAAGTCTTCACACCTAAAGAAACTGAAAGCAGGACTCAAGTAGATGCTGGTATACTCATATACAAAACAGCGTCACTGACAAGAATCAAATGGTGGACACAACCTACTATCCATCAGCGGATTAACAAAATGTGGTTCTGTACACACAACGAAACACTATTCGGGTTTAAAGACAGGGAAAGTCTTGCCACATCATGAACGGACCTTGAAGACACTATTCTAAGAGAAATGCGCCAGTCACAAAAGGACACGTACCTCAGTTCTACTTAAGGGCTTTGCTGCGTGCAGGCTAAGTCACTTCAGCTGGGTCTGACTCTTTGCAACCCCATGGACTGTAGCCTACCAGGCTCCTCTGTCCATAGGATTCTCCAGGCAAGAATCCTGGAGTGGGTTGCCATTTCCTTCTCCAAGGGATCTTCCTGATCCAGGGATCAAACCTGCGTCTCTTGGGTCTCCTGCATTGGCAGGAGGATTCTTTATCACTGAGCCACCTGGAAAATTTATAGAGACGGAAAGTAGAAGGGTGGCTGCCAGCCACTGGGATGGGGGATGGAAGGGAAGAGCGAGCTTTTGTTTAATGAGTATAGAGTTTCAGTTTCGGAAGATGAAGAAGTTTTCTGAAGATGGAAGGTGGGGATAATTGCACAACAATGTGAATGTATTTGAGGCCACTGAACTACACACTTTATTTATGTGCATTTTACACCATAAAACATCTTGCTATCTAATAACTTTCCGCATGTTTTTCTGCCTCCTTATATCTAAAGCTGTAATTGCAATCTTCAGTTTTTGGTGTGAACATTCAGTATGTCCAAAAAATAATTTGAATGCCTTGAACAGGGCATGGAAAGGGGAGTAAAATAGGTCATCTTTGCCTCGGGTGAGTCCTCTAATTTCGATCCTTCTTTCCTAAGTTTAACATAAATACATTTAATCCACATTAAGATAACCAAAAGGGTTTCTGGTTTCGCTTCTTTTTCTAGCTAATGGATTTGGATAAAATGATTAATTGATTGTTTCAGCAAGCCAGGAATTTCACAGAACCACCCAAATAGTTACTTATCAATGGAACTGATGCGTAGCTACAAATACTACTTGTACAAATACTGCAAGTATCAGAGACTTTTGGGTCTTTTAAAGAAAGCACTATCTAGCCCAAAATAACATTCTTTGTATAAGGGCTTTAGGTTTTAATTTTCATATACGCATCCTCAATCCACGCACAAACCTGAAGACTCAGAAAGTCCTATTCTAGCACATACCTTAGAGCTTTGCTCACTCATGTGTACCAAAAGACATATACAAGTATATTTACAGCCACAGCATACATAACTGCTGAGGAAATAACAGTTCAGAGTCAAAGAAGCTGACATGGTCCTGCTTATACCTATACTCCTGTGAAAATGTAACATCTCATTTTTATATCTGTAGGAATATTCTAAGTGCTGATTTTATTGTTGTCAGTACATAAACATTCTATTAAAGTACACATTCAAATTAAAGCTTGTCTCTCTGGTGACATTTGAAACACACTGTTTAGACTGTGTGTTACAAAAGAATTCAGACCACGGCCCCTTTCAGTTATATGTGGTGTGTGTTAGCTGCTCTGTTGTGTCCGACTCTTTGCCACCCAATGGACTATATATACCAGGCTCCTCTGCCCATAGAATTCTCCAGGCAAGAATATTGAAGTGGGTTGCAGTTCCATTCTCCGGGGGAATCTTACTGACCCAGGGATCAAGTCCAGGCCTCCTGCACTGCAGGCAGATTCTTTATTGAGCCACCAGGGAAGCCCTTTGTCCACTGTTATATGTTATAGCCACTCTCTTATATATCAGTTTAAACTGATACAAAGCACGTTGCTTTGAGAAAAAAAAAATTAGCTATAGTTCATTAATGAATACACATTCTTGATTTTCATTTAATAAGTGTTTATATTATATTCTACACAAGAAATTTTATAATCCTAAAAACAAAAATGTGAAGAGGGATATTGCGGGTGAAAAGGAAGAAAAAAATTAGGTAAATTTATTAAATTATAATAATGTAAACCAAAGTGTGCTTCTTGTCCTGCTTGATTAGGTCAACGCATAAAACCAGTTTAAAAGACAACTTGTTCAACTTTTCTAGTAAAGGAGAAAAATGAGGACAAGTACAGTATGGAAGGGTTTTTAAATAAGACATACTGACAGGTTATAATATGGTGTCTCATCAGATGACGCGGTGTTTTGACTGCATGGCTACAGAAGGGCTATAATTTAAATGCCATTAAAGACACATAAGCTTTAGCACGGAGACAGGAACACTGCAACATTTTTGGTCTGCAGTCACAATGCAGATAAAATTGTTCCTTTGATCTTGCAGCGCCAAAGTCTGTTGTCCAGAAGGGAAATGGCTTTGTGTTTCTGTCTTAAGCTAAGACAGATTTCACTTTCCATCTAAGTCATTTTGTTAACGCCACATAAAAAAATGAAGTGTATTTTATCAGCAGAGCTTAGTCTTCTTCCATTGTTATTTTAGGTTACTGTATGATTATGTACTACTCAAAAAAATGTACCCAGAATACCCTCATCTGGATTTAAAGTGTCTTCGCAGGGGCAGCGCAGTAGCATTTGTGTCTGAGAAACCAAGAACACTGTAATTTTCTTCTTTTGCACACTTTGCTTCTTAAAGAAAAAGGACACATTTTGTTTATTAGACTCAGAATCACATAAACACACACATCTGACCTTTGTGAGCAATGTTAGCAGCTAATAATCTGTAATAAAATCTATGCTCCGAACATTTGCAAAGCATGGTGAATTCTTTCCTGAGCAAGTCTCTAAATTTTTTAAAATCTTGTGAAATGTTAACAAATTTTCTTGGCTTTAAACTGTAACTTTATATACTACATTTTAAGGGGAATATATGGTGTGGAATATTTTTCATAATAGGTTAATTATGCTTTATTCTTTGGAAAACAATGCAAAAGGAGTTAAATCACTGTGATTTTCACTTACTTCTGATGGCTCATTCTATAAGACCTGTTTACAATTATATCAAAAACCTATATTGTTTTATGACCATGGTACATTGATGATACTCCCCAGAATCTAGTAAACTTTAAGTGTTAAGCATTCATATTTTGACTCTTCTATATTAAAAAATGTGGAATAATCTTTAAGAAATATATACTTAGTTGAAAATTCAGTATTTTGCAAGATTGAATCTAATATTACAAACCTAACTTGTATCTATCTCTTTCTACTCCCATTATACTTAAGAAAGAACTAGTTCAAGTTTCTCTACTAGGTGAAATTCTGGGAATGAATGAAAGAAGTATGTTTAATGGCCAAAAATAACATTTTTTATCTTGTCAAATGTACGCTGTGAGGTGGAACAATGATGATAATAAACTACCAAGGTCAGGTTTGGAAAGCTTGAAAGCAGAATATCTTCTGGGTAAACAGTGTTTCTTTGATTTTTTTTCTGCCTCCATACATCCTATTATATCATGGCATAAGTAAATTCTAAAGCCCATTTTCTAATGAATAATTCTTTGGGAAATTAAAAGTTATTTAAAAAGTGTAAGAAAAATGTTAAAAAGCTTAATCAACACTGTTTCTGGCACAAATTCTGCTCAGCGTGAAACAACTCTAATACACTGGGCATTTTGCAAAATGTCCCATCAACAAGCAAACAAACAAAATAAAAATCCAGACCTGTAACTGAACTCCTCCTCAAGAGCTGTTCTTCTCAGTATCTGAGAGAGTGGTTTGACTTCAGTACAAACGGGGTGTGGGGGAGGGCTTTTGCTGCCTGTCCCAATGTGGGACCTAGTGGAGAGGTCTCTGTTGAAAAGTGTTTCCTAGCATGTACTGCTACCCACCTGGCATGTTATGAGTAGACTCGGGAGTGTGACCCTCTGCTGTGCCAAGCACACACATCCTTCTGTGTGTCTCCCCCATCAGACCTGGACCAAGGGATGAAGTCCCCACCTGCTGAACGGTGGCCCAAACCTCTCCTGTGCACATGGAACCCCTGTCCATAAAAAGTGCATCGCTGGCATTCTACCTGAGTTTCTGCATAAAATAAATGCCAT
>SJYA01009502.1:0-16179 GCA_006410615.1 Neotragus moschatus
GGCGGGGGGGGGCCGGCCCTCCTCCCTGGGCCGGCAGCTCCCTGGTTTTGTGTGTTAGAGTAGCTTTAAGGTTTTATCCAAGAGGAACCTGGCGGGTGATGTTTCTTCTGCTTGAAAAAAGAATTTTTTGTTTAAAGTGATTCTTCAAACATCTGAACCTGCTTTTCAAAGCTCACTTTTTTCTGATGAGCTGTGGACTGGAAGTGGGAGGCCGCTGCAGAAGACCCTGCCGGGGGTCTGCCTCCACCCGCCTGTCTGAGCTACTGGCCTCCTGCTTTGCTCTGGGCGAGCCCAGAGGGTCGTGTCCACTGTCCACAGGCAGACGTTATGGACTTCAACTAAGGAGGTGTCCTTCTGACCCCTTGTGCCACTCCACCTGTGGTAGGAATACCTCACAGTGACAGCAGCCCCCATAACTGTCCCCTCATCAGAGGCCGGCTCAGCACACCCATCCTTCTCTTTTCCTCACCTGCTGCTGTTCGGTCACTAAGTTGTGTCCAGCTCTGTGCAACCTCACGGACTGCAACACGCCAGGCTCCTCTGTCCTCCTCTCTTTCCCGGAGCTTGCTCAAATTCACGTCCATCCAGTTGGTGATGCCATCCAACTGTCTCATCTTCTGCCGCCCCCTTTTGCCTCAGTCTTTCCCAACATCAGGGTCTTTTCCAATGAGTCGTCTCTTCATATTAGTGGCCAGAGTTCTGGAACTTCAACTTTGGCATCAGTCCTTCCAGTGAATGTTCAGGGATAATTTCTGTTAGGATTGACTGGTTTGATCTCCTTATAGTAAGGGACTCTGGAGAGTCTTCTCCAGCACCACAGTTCTTTTCCTCATTATCAGCACTGAAATCACAAGCAAGTTTCTGGGTGGACTTCTCACAGAAACTTATAGGTACTTCATATTTGTCGTTGTGAGTATTAAGTTGTCTTCTGGGAAAATCTCTGCAGGTCTTGATGGAGCTTCAGTATAAACCAGTGTTTCTCAACCTGTGGTCTGTGGTAGGGCCACTAATAGGTGGAATAACCCATACTGTAAGTTGTAATTGATGAGGATTTATTCTGTTTAATTGAAGAATAGAAAAAGTATCACATTGTATTCATTGCCTGTACTCAGGGTAAGTGGGTTTTTGTTTTTTTTTTTTAAACTTTGGTTTCACTTGTATGTGTATGAAACATTATTAACGTGAGAAAAGTTTAGTGGACACAGCTCACACACAGTTGCCATTATTTTCTAATCCTGTTGCCCACAAGAAAGGCTTTTGGTTTTAGGCCTATTTAAGACACGTTGATTTAGTCTCTGAGAACAATACTTCAGGTGTTTTACTGCTTAAAATATACAAAAGAATATCATCTTTTTCAGTTTAGAGAAGTTTCTTCTTCTGTTAGGTTAGTGCAAAAGTAATTGTGCTTTGGCCCTTTGATATTGGAGTATATTCTTATATAAATGTGGTTATGTTATACCCCATTTTAAGGCTCATTTCTCACTTTATTTTTTTTTTTTTGCTAATGACTTACTACTTGCTGTTTGTTTTTCATTTAAGACTATAAAAATGATACTAGACAAAAAAGCAAATTTGAGCAATTTTTAAATTCAAATTCAAAGTGGGTCGTAAAGCAGCAGAGACAGTTCACAACATCAGCAATGCATTTGGCCAAGGAACTGCTAATGAACATATAATGCAGTGGTAATTCAAGAAATTTTAGGAAGGAGGCGAGAGCCTTGAAGATGGCGGGCTTAGTGGCTGCCCATTGGAAGTTAGGAACAACCAACTGAGAGCAATTATCCAGGCACGTCTTATTACAACTACATAAGAAGTCGCCAAAGAACTCATCGTCAGCCTTTCTGCATTCATTCAGCATTTGAAGCAAATTGGAAAGGTGAAAAAGCTCGGTAAAGTGGCAGCTTCATGAGCTGACGGAAAAATCAAAATAAAATCATAGTTTTGAAGTGTCATCTTCTCTGATTCTCTCCAACAACAACAACCCATTTCTTGATCAGATTGTGATGTGTGACAAAAAGTGGATTTTATACAACCAGTGATGACCAGATCAGTGGCTAGACCGAGAAGAAGCTCCAAAGCACTTCCCCAAACCAAACTTGCACCACAAAACAAATGGCCTTGGACACTGGTGCTCTCCTGCCAGTCTGATCCACTCCAGCTTTCTGAATCATGGCAGAACCACTGTATCTGAGAAGAGGGCTCAGCAGGTCGATGAGATGCCCTGAAAACCGCTGCGCCTGCAGTCAGCACCGCTCGGCAAAGCAGGCCCAGTTCTTCTGCACAACACCACCCAGCCACATGGTGCAAAACCAAGGCTTCAGAAGTTGAATGAGTTGGGCTACAGAGTTCTGCCTCGTTCACCATAGTCACCTGACCTCTCACCAACCGACGACCACCTCTTCAAGTAGTTTGATAGCTTTCTGTAGGGAAAACACTGACATAACCAGCAGGAGGCAGAAAATGGTTTCCAAGAATCCGTTGAATCCTGAGGCATGGATCTTTATACTACATGAATAAACTTATTTCTGTTGGGAAAAATGTGTGGATTGTAATGGTTCCTATTTTGATTAATAAAGATGTATTTGAGCCTAGTTGTAATCTAAAATTCACATCCAAAATCACAGTTTCTTTTGTATCAACAAAATCACTGCAGATGATGACTGCAGCCATGAATTTAAAAGATGCTTACTCCTCAGAAGGAAAGTTATGACCAACCTAGATAACATATTCAAAAGCAGAGACGTTTTTGCCAACAAAGGTCCGTCTAGTCAAGGCTATGGTTTTTACAGTAGTCATGTATGGATGTGAGAGTTGGACTGTGAAGAAAGCTGAGCGCCGAAGAATTGATGCTTTTGAACTGTGGTGTTGGAGAAGACTCTTGAGACTGGAAGGAGATCCAACCAGTCCATTCTGAAGGAGATCAGTCCTGGATGTTCTTTGGAAGGAATGATGCTAAAGCTGAAACTCCAGTACTTTGGCCACCTCATGCAAAGAGCTGACTCATTGTAAAAGACTTTGATGCTGGGACAGGTTGGGGGCAGGAGGAAAAGGGGACGACAGAGGATGAGATGGCTGGATGGCATCACCGACTCGATGGACGTGCGTTTGAGTGAACTCTGGGAGTTGGTGATGGATAGGGAGGCCTGGCGTGGTACGATTCATGGGGTCGCAAAGAGTTGAACACGACTGAGCGACTAAGTGGAGCATAGAGGAAAACAGACTTAGATTTCAGTTTAATTCCAGGCTTAAATATCTCATAACAGCATGAATTCACTCTGCTATCTCTAAGGCCTTTATCTGACGTGGGGAGGCAGTCCCACTTCAGGCGTTTATCGTGGGAATTGAGAGGCAGTCGAGACGTTCGTGATAATATAACTTAATTTTATTGGTTATCTTTGTGTTTATTTATCTAACATATAATGCCATACTGATTTTTTTTTAAATGTTGTCCTTGTTTTTGAGGGGGATAAATGCTACTGTATTTCCACCTAACCTTTGCAAAAAGAGAAGCTTGATAATTAAAGAGCACTTTGTGTCTTCAGGGGTTGCAGATACTATAAAGCATGTAATTAATGCGTATTCTTTTAAAGTCAAGAGAAAGGTCAACTCAGCATCTCCAACCGAACCTGTTTAGTGATTGTTAAAAAGAAAAAAGAGACAAGTTTTTTGTGTAATATTGTCAGTAGATAGGTTATACTTGACATTTAATAAAGGGGAATTGCTTATATATTTAAAGTAGTTTTTCTAGTTATTAGCACATTTTCATGCTTGAACTTCTCAGTGTGATGTAAGGGTATGCTGTTTTGGAGCATTTGTTGACTTGGGGCAGCATTTCTTCTTTTCCTGCGCAGCCCTTTCCCCATGCCCCCACATGCTCCAGGGGCTCTTGTCTAGATCTGCTACTAACTGCTCGTACGCTCCACCTTGGGAGCTGTATTTTTTCTTTCCACACGAGGAGGGAGCTAAACTGCAGTAACTCTGCATCCTGAACTGAGAGCCAGGATAGCAAAGTGGGTAAAGGGCATGGACCCGAAGGCCAGCCTGCCTGAGTGTGAATCTTGGCTCCACAGGTTATCAGGTGTGAGGCCGTGACCAGTTCACTTCTGTCTCCGTGTGCCTCAGTTTTCTCACCTGAATGTTAATTACGTGGTAGGCCTTCTGTGGGCTTTCTAGATGGCTCAGTGGTAAAGAATCCAGGTTGGATCCCTGGGCAGGGAAGATCCCCTGGAGAAGGAAACGACAACCCAGCCCGTACTCCTGCTTGGATAATCCCATAGACGGAGGAGCCTGGCAGGCTACAGTCCATGGGTTCACAGGAGTCGGACATGACTTAGCAACTAAACAAAAGCCTTCTGTAAGTGTCTTAAAATCTTTACAAATCTCACTTAGCAAATTGGAATGCCCCGCCCTGGGAGAACAGGAAGAGGTTTGAAAGGTTTCTTGTCCCCTGGTTGTGCTGCAGTGGCCGTTTGTTTGCAGTGGGGATGGCAGGCTCCCTGGGCTGAGTCCAGCAGGGAGTGGTTGGGAGGGGACTGGTTTTCAAGGTTCTCTGTGTCCCTTTTTTATCTCCGGCTCTACTTCTAGCCATCCTGCTTCACATGCTAATAAAGGCTCTTCAAACTCTGGAAGGGTCATGATTTCTGACCCCCAGCCTCTTGGATTGCTCATCTCAGGCAGAAAGAACCTGTAGGAAAAATATTTTCTTCCCTTTGTCCTTGCAGTCAAGCTATCTGAAAGTGAAGCTTATATCTTTCATGGGAGTTTAGCTGATGGCTACAGAGATAATGCTTGCTCTTTGGAAGAAAAGCTATGACAAACCTAAACAGTATATTAAAAAGCAAAGACAAAAGAGAATGAAAGTTAAAAAATTAAAAGCAAAGACATCGCTTTGCAGACAAAGGTCCATATAATCAAAGCTATGCATTTTCCAGTAGTCATATATGTATGTGAGCACTGAACCATTAAGAAGACTGAGTGTTGAAGAACTGACACTTTTGAACTGTGGTGCTAGAGAAAACTCTTAAGAGTCCCTTGAACAGCAGGATCAAACCAGTCAGTCCTAAAGGAGATCAACCCTTCATTGGAAGGACTGATGCTGAAGCTCCAATACTTTGGCCACCTGATTTGAAGAGCCGGCTCATTGGAATAAAACCCTGATGCTGGGAAAGATTGAAGACAGGAGGAGAAGAGGGCGACAGAGGATGAGATGGTTGGATGGCATCACCGACTCTATGAACATGAGTTTCAGCAAGCTCAGGGTGTTGTTGATGGACAGGGAGGCCTGGCGTGCTGCAGTCCACAGGGTTAGAAAGGGTCGGACACAACTTAGTGACTGAACAGCCAACCAGCCACCCTCGTGCAATTACTTATCTTCCCAGTTTTTGATCTGAGTGCTGTGTTCCAGGAGTTTCTACCGGGGGGAAGCACAGAGGTAAACATGGGACTCGTGAAGGGAATGGCAAGGGGATGAGGAAAAGAAACTCTGTGCAGTTTAGGGCATTCGTGGAGGTGTTGGTGAGTCTTAGTTGCTCCATATCTTCCGACTTTTTGTGACCCCATGGACTGTAGCCCACCAGGCTCCTCTGTCCATGGGATTCTCCAGGCAAGAATACCGGAGTGAGTTGCCTTTCCCTTCTCCAAGGACTCTTCCCGACCCAGGGATGAACCTGGGTCTCCCGTAGTGCAGGCAGATTCTTTACCATCTGAGCCACAGGGAAGTCCAGGTGGAAGTGAGGGGGTGAGATATGCTAGGGAGACCCAGAGCTGGGAGGTTGTCAGGAACAGAAAAGAAAGGACAGGCGCACTGAAAGGGGTGGAACCAGGTGACTGAAGGCTAGACTAAGGCGTTCAGGCTGGCGTCGGGAGGAAATGAAAACTTTTTCCTCGAGGATACTTTTAGCTGTGTGTATTGTATTACAGAATGGGCTTCCCAGTGGCACAGTGGTAAAGAACCCACCTACCGATGCAGGAGACGCAGAGAAGAAGCCCGGGTTCTATCCCTGGGTCAAGAAGATCCCCTGGAGAAGGAAATGGCAACCCCCTCCAGTGTGCTTGCCTGGGAAATCCCTGGTGGGCTACAGTCCATGGGGGTTGTAAAGAGTCAGATATGAGTGAGTGACTGAGCATGAATACCTAACAGGGACTTAAACAAACAGGTTTTTAAAAACTTGTAACAAGCCTAGAGGAAGGAGATCTGTTTCCAGCGGATTCATGAGGCCAGCATGGACTCAAGTCCTTTTTCTCTTTCACCAGCACCGGCAGATTGGCTCTTGGTCCCCTTGCTGCCTTTCACTAGAAAGATGTCAGCTGCACCTCCGACCTTATATCTGCATTACGGTCAGAGATGAGGAGATGGACAGTGCCGCCTCCTTCACTGGCCCTTTCATAATAAAAGCTTCCCCAGAGGTGCCCAGTGTGCCTTCCTCCACCTATGCCTTGTTGGCCAGACGGAGCCGCACAGCCAACCCACTGCATGGGGACTGGGCCGGGGTAGACTCGGCCTTTCCAGCAAAGGGAGAAAGAGATTGAGGGTGGTGAGGGGTCATCTGCCCCCTCCAGAGCTCTGCTTCTGAAGCATAGCGATGTTCAGCATGGACTGGAAATGCAGGAAACAGGGAGAGGTCAAGACCACTCCAGGTGTGCGCTCTTCAGGTTCAAACCAGTTGATTAATTTACCTCTTTAAGAAATCTGTCCCTCAAGTTAAACACATGTCAGATGTAGAGTGATTATTATGAAGACTTTTATCAAAGTTACTTTTCTATGGTAACATACATTTATGTAGCTTTGCCTATCCTTAGATGTAGATCTAAGGTGAAATCATAATTTTGACTTTTCTTTGCCTTATAATTCTGTGCATTTTGACACTCTTTTTCATTGTTACCATGCTTTGTACGTTAGTCATTTATAGAAAATTGAATTCAACTGCTTAGTCTTAAATAGCAACTACTTAGGTCACATCAGGTTGAAGAGAGAAGTATGACTGTAGGTATAGGATGTTGTGCTTGGGGCATAGACTATGTTACTATTGCAAAGGAGAGGTTAGTGTTGCACAGGGGGTCTTGGGGTGAGAAGAACAACCTCACCTTATCATCTCAGGTCCGCCGATCAAGGCGTTGCTTTGGCTTTGACTGTCTTTGTCTGACATTAGGAGGCTGGACTCAGTCATCTCAGGAGGGCCGGCAGCCTATGACCTCGTGAATGAGTCTGCCCACAAGGAGAGGATGTGCAGCAAGGGAAAGAGTCACAGAAGGCAGATTTGATCTCTCTAGTGGAGGAACTCAGTTCTGCTCTTTTGACAGTCAGACAGGTGATAAACATTTAGGAAAAATAAAAACTTCCTTTCAAAATAAGGAACTGAATGAAAATATCATGTAAAGCCTTTCTGTTGCTTTGTAGTGTGAGGGTATGTTAAGAAGAGGTAGTTGCAGCTGCTGTTTCGCTTTTCTGTCAACAAGACTGTCCTGAGATGGCATTGGGAAGCTAGCAGAGAGCACTCAGGCACTCTTGTCAAGGTGCTTCCTCCTTTCCGTGCCTGGCAGCAGCTCGTGCCCATCTTTCTCCTCTTGGGGGAGCTTTGCTGACCCTTCCTGCCTCCCCAGGGTGCCACTCCCCAGCCCATCCCCACCCCAGCTGGCGCATAGCCCTTATCTTGCCTCCAGCGCACCCAGAGCACATCCTTCATCCAGCCCTTACCATGTGGTCCTCCTCGCTAACTTTTAATTCCTTGGGGAAGGGGTCCCTCCCCAGTGACCTCGTATCCCATGTATAGGACTGAGCAAGATGCAGGAGTGGACCCAGAGCCTCACACGCTGAGACCAGGGGCAGAAAGAAAGCCCTCCTCCTGCTTGACCCCTGCTTCCCAGCTCCTACCCCATCAGAGCTCCCTCTGCTCCAGGCGCTGCTTGGGGGCTGTGAGGAAATGGATACAGAATTGCCAGAGGTGGTTTCTGCAGCTCAAANGCAGGAGTGGACCCAGAGCCTCACACGCTGAGACCAGGGGCAGAAAGAAAGCCCTCCTCCTGCTTGACCCCTGCTTCCCAGCTCCTACCCCATCAGAGCTCCCTCTGCTCCAGGCGCTGCTTGGGGGCTGTGAGGAAATGGATACAGAATTGCCAGAGGTGGTTTCTGCAGCTCAAAGAGGCATCTTCCAAATCCCTGTGCTGCTTTTAATTGTAGCCATAACATTTTATTTATTTTGAAATTCCAAGTGGCATTAAAAGGAAGGCAGGAGGTTTTGGTAAAAAATGGAAACATTTTTAAAAGGTGAAGAAACCTTGCTCTGCTCTCCATGGAGAGGGGCCGGCATTTTATTTGTTTTTATTTGTTTTGAGGCTAGTATCTTTCAGATGATCAAGAATAGTAGCAGTAGGTTCAAAATGAGTGTGGTAAGAGCTGGTTGTGGAACTTTTCACTAGTAGGTGATGTTGACCAGTGTTACAGAATTGTTGTGGTTTTCACATTGAGGTTCAGATGTTAAAAACTTAATGGTAAATCCTTTTTTTTTTTTTTTAAACATACAAATCCAGGGGCGAGGTTGAGGCTGAGTGGCAGGTGTCGTTAGCAGAAATGGTGCTTCAGTCTCGAAGCCACGTCTTCTGCAGGCCTGCGGGAGGCTGGCCCTGCCTCTGCTGCTCAGGCACCAGGTGAGCCCCTGAACCTCACTGCTGAATTGGGGGCATGGTGATGAGGTCCAGGTGGAGATGAGGCTGGACGGAGGCCAGCGCCTGGCCCTATCGCCCAGTACCTGCAAAAGGCTTCTGAAACGCTTCCACACAAGATCTCCTGCGAGACAGAAAGGCAGAGGACTCTTAGAACGCGCAATGAAGGCTTAGCTAAGAGAGAGAAGGAAGAAGTCAAAGCCTGAGTCAGCCCTGGGAAGTTTTCACACAAAACCGCGTGTAGCATTTTGTCATCCAACCCCAGGAAAATCCACCAGCTGAAAAAGAGGTAAAAGCCGGCAACTGCAGTGCAGGATTTCTTCTTGAAGCATGTTCATTATGCTCTGGTGTCTTTGCATTTTGTTATATTTCATATATTGGGCTTCCCTGGTGGCTCAACTGGTAGAGGATCTGCCTGCAGGGCAGAAGATCTGGGTTCGATCCCTGGGTTGAGAAGATCCCCTGGAGAAGGAAATGGCAACCCACTCCGTACTCTTGCCTGGGAAATCCCACGGACAGAGGAGCCTGGTGGGCTACAAGTCCATGGGGTCGCAAAGAGTCAGACACGACTGAGCAACTTCACTTTTTGTTTTTTTAATTCATATAATTGCTGGTTCAGGGAGATGACATGTTTATAAGGCTTCTCCCTCCACCACCCCATGAAGCTCAGACACAGCTAAGGCAAGAGATAGTTATAACTTAGACATACTTGTACATAATTTATCACCTTCTACAAGATGGATGAAGTGGGGCAGGGGTAGGTGCGTGGAGCTGGAGCCGGAGAGAAACGGGGACGGGGCGAGCTAGAGACAGGGACCCAGGCGCACAGCGACATGGCTACCGTCTGGTCGGACGGGTGCCGCCTGCGGTCGAGGCGGACTCCAGCAGCAGCATGCTGCTTTGATTTTAGCCACACCACGGTATTCATTTGGACCTTTCCAGCGACATTGAAAGGAGATTTTTGTTTCTCATAAGGGAGACAGAGGGTGGCATGTGACACCAGTCTCTCAGGTTTGTAGTTGACACCTTGCACATTTTAGGGACAGTTTCATCAGCCATTGCGTCAGACTGCATGACTGCCTTGTTATTTGATCCCCATGAAAAGTAAATCATAATCCTTGTCTGCTTTATCAAGGTGGGCTTCCGTGGTGACTCAGGGGTAAAGAACCTGCCTGCAATGAAGAAGACTCAGGCTCAGTCCCTGGGTCGGGGAGATCCACTGGAGAAAGAAATGGCAATCCACTCCANATGACTGCCTTGTTATTTGATCCCCATGAAAAGTAAATCATAATCCTTGTCTGCTTTATCAAGGTGGGCTTCCGTGGTGACTCAGGGGTAAAGAACCTGCCTGCAATGAAGAAGACTCAGGCTCAGTCCCTGGGTCGGGGAGATCCACTGGAGAAAGAAATGGCAATCCACTGCAGGACTGTTGCCTGTGAAATCCCACGGACACAGGAGCCTGGCGGGCTACCGCCCATAGGGTCGGAAAGAGCCAGATACGACTGAGTGACTAAGCAACCACAGCAGTCTACAGCATTTTATCAAGATGCCAAAGCGCGCTGCCTCCTGTACCTAGCAGAAGCGGGGCCTGAGATCTTTTGCTGCGCTCACACGGCTTCAAACCTGTGGGGCTTGGGGGTGACAGCCGCGGCGCGCAGGCCAGCTCCTGCACTCCAACGTGCGGGCCGGGGTCCAGCCGCCAAAACTGTGGCTTCCTGGTGTGTCGAGCAGGGCTGACACTCAGCAGCTCAGGAGCTGACAGGGATGAAGCAGTCAGCACTCAATGCCGCACACCCAGAGGCCCAAGGACACGGGAGGCCCTCTTGGCACAGCCACCCAGACACCTGCGTCACCAGGTAGATTAAACCAGACACCCTAGAGCGCTCATCAGGGTCCCAGGGATTCCTCTCCCTCCCTCAAGGGTAACTGTTCTCAGGATTACATCTTGTTTATTGCCTTTTAAGGACATTTTCTCATTATCGTTTGCAAAGGATTTAAAAGAATGCTGTGCTTTGTGAACAAATGTAACACCTGAGCAGGAGGTACAGGAATGGAGTCACTTGTTTACATTTCTGAACCCTGAAAGGCATAGCTGGGTGCTTTCCTGGCCCCCAGTTGAAGTGTCTTTGGTCACAGCCACTTGCTTCCTTCCATTTTCACATTGTGATCTGTCGTCGCGACAGCTCCGGTGGTGCTGAGCGTGCAGGGGTGGGAGGATTTTTGCTTCCTGGGCTGATTTAAAATGCGAAGGGAAGGCCCTTAGACGTTTGTTACTGTTGCTTGCCATAGATGAGAAGCAATACTAAAACAAGTTTCTCTAAGCCTAAGAAGGATGACTGTTCTCTAACAGAAAGTCCGATTCTGGAAGAGACGATTTCAGTCTGGCCAGAAGACCCAGGGTGGGAGGGTCATCGCAGTTGGAGTCTTCTGAGGCCTCTCCTCTGCTTGTGTGCTCCGCCTCCTCTGAGTCGTATTATCTCCCGGGTGTGTCTGCGTCCTAACAGCTCCTGCAGGGACGCACCAGTCATGCTGGATAAGGGCCATCCTCACGACCTCATTTTAACGTGGTTCCCTCTTTAAGGAGCCCCCACTCCGAATACAGTCACATTCTGAGATGTGGGGAGGGAGGGCTCTGGTCAGGCCCTCGGCATATGAATTGCGGGGAGCGTGTGCAGTTCTTCCAGTAACAGTGTGGGTGTTAGCTACTTAGTACATTTCTGGAGATCAGTTTATTGACTAAGAATACATGAAGTGTTGCATGTGAGGGTGTGTGCATCATACCATGTCTGTGTGTCAAACATACAGAAAGTAAGCCCTCTTGAAATAGTACGGGTTAGTATAGCCTGGGTATGGCTATTTGCTAAGGCATCACAAGATTCTGCCCTCCATCAGTTGCTAACTCATGTCCAACTCTTTGCAACCCAGTGGACTGCAGCACTCCAGGCTTCTCTGTTCTCTACTGTCTCCTGGAGTTTGCTCAGATTCACGTCCGTTGAGCCGGTGATGCTGTCTAAACATCTCATCCTCTGCCATCCCTTCTCCTTTTGCCTCAGCATCAGGGTCTTTTCCAGTGAGTCCACTTTTCTCATCAGGTGGCCAAAGTATTGGAGCTTCAGCTTCAGTCCTTCCAGTGAATATTCAGGGTGGATTTTCTTTAGGATTGACTGGTTTAGTCTCCTTGCAGGCCAAGGGACTCTCAAGAGTCTTCTCCAGCACCACAGTTCGAAAGCGTAAGGTCTTTAACAGTCAGGCTTCTTTATGGTCCAACTCTCACATCCATATATAACTACTGGGAAAACCACAGCTTTGACTATATGGACCTTTATCAGCAGAGTCTTTGCTTTTTAATACACTGTCTAGGTTTGTCATAGCTTTTCTTCCAAGGAGCAAGCCTCTTTTAATTTCATGGCTGTAGTCACCATCTGCAGTGATTTTGCAGCCCAAGAAAATAAAATCTGCCACTGCTTCCACTTTTTCCCTGCTATTTGCCATGAAGTGTGGAGAGCGTGAAGTACAGGCCTAAATGTAACAGGTGAAAGTGTGCAGTGTCACGCGAAACAGGAAGGATGTGGCAAGTCACAAGAAAGGAGAAGAGATGCAGACGCTGTCAGCTACTCCAGTCAGGGATGATAGCTTCTTCGCACTGCAAGTTCAAGGGTACCTAAAACTGTATTAAAGTAAATAATCTCTTACATTAAAGTTTTATCTGAAAGGTTTTCTATAACATCTCTACAGCTTGAGGAAGTACCCAGAGAGCTACGTCAGATGTGGCATAGTTGTGGTTGAGGGTGACTTGTCTTTTGAATAATTGACGTGTGTAGATGATAAAACCAAAGGCTCCGGAAAAAGAACTACAAGCTTGCGTTTTGAAAAGGAATCTTTCATTAGAATATGGCTCATTTTCCACAAGGAGAACTGTTAACTTGTTATTCCCGTAGCTAAGTTATGAGAAATGAATTTGCTACGAAGTTTAGAAATTCCTTGACTGTTTGACATTTTCATCTACAGTATTTTAAAGAACATTTGTTTTGCATTTTGTCTTTTACGTTCCTCTCTCCTTTTAAAATCCAGCTCATGGTTTTTGGAATCTTTCTGTGCCTGGACGCGTTTCTCTATGTGTTCACCCTGCTTCCCGTCAGAGTCTTCCTGGCCCTATTCAGGCTCTTCACCCTGCCTTGCTATGGCCTAAGGTAAGTTTAAGATGATGAACTATTGTAAAGGTTGAAATTATTTTTGCTACTTGTGCTTAATAATCAACTTGGATAGATTTTTTTAGAATAGGAATAATTCATTAAGTTTCTTTCATACTTTGGCCCTTAATCCATCAACTAATGCTGTTTATCTTTGTAGTGAATATTATATAATATGCTTATATAATATTTCTACTTTTTATCTGTACTTTTTTTTTTTTCCCCAAATGGTTCTGAACCAGAATTTTGTTTTGGCCAGGCGACAAATGTTAATAACGCAGATTGTGTGTGTGTGTGTGTGTGTGTGTGTTTAGTTGCTCACTCGTGTCCAACTCTTTGCAATCGTATGAACTGCCGGCTCTTCTGTCCATGGTATTCTTCAGGCAAGAATAATGGAGTGGGTAGCCTTTCCCTTCTCCAGGGGATCTCTAACCAGGGATTGAACCCAGATCTCCTGCATTGCAGGCAGATTCTTTACCATCTGAGCCACCAGGGAAGTATAGAAAGGGCCCAGCGCTGAGGGCCAGGACCGACCACATGGCCACTGTGCTGGCTCAGCCTGTACTTTTATTTTCTTCACGCCCGCAGCCTCTTGGGCATCGTCTGTATAAAGTGAGGAGCAGTTCTAGGCTGGGACGTGGCGGGGCGGGTAGCATCAGTGGCTCCTGCAGAACTCCCCTGCAGGGCTCCTCCTCTGTCTCATTTGAGAGCCACCGTCTTCGTGGTCTGGCAAGCCTTCCCTGCTTACAGGTGAGACACCCTCTGATTTGTGAGAGGGCAAAACCCTGAAAGACATTGTGCTGGTGGGAAGAATCAGACAGCCTGGCCCGTCACTGAGGAACTGATGACTCGTGAGCCACTACCTGATTCTCTCAGCCTGTGTCCCCATCCTCAGAAAGGGGATGTTTAGTGCCGGCATCTTTTACTGCACAGAATGAGAGACGTGAAAAGAATGCCCAGCGTAGTGACAGGAACAGATACTAGTTGCCTCCCTTCCTTCTCTTCCGAAACTAGGAACAGGAAGATGAAAACATAGAGCTTCCATGAATCTTGATGCTTTATTGGTCTTGAGGTTAGAGACTGGATTTTACAGGTTTTTTCTCATACGTGTATCTCCATGCCTCCACTCTGTGTAGCCCCTTTCTGTAACATTATTACAGTTCTTAGCACAGTTGCCCAAGTTGCATTTCTAACATTGCATCACTTTTTAAATACATTTCATTCCAAAAACTTTCAGAATACTGAAATGGATAATATGTGAAACTTAGCTATNAGAGACTGGATTTTACAGGTTTTTTCTCATACGTGTATCTCCATGCCTCCACTCTGTGTAGCCCCTTTCTGTAACATTATTACAGTTCTTAGCACAGTTGCCCAAGTTGCATTTCTAACATTGCATCACTTTTTAAATACATTTCATTCCAAAAACTTTCAGAATACCGAAATGGATAATATGTGAAACTTAGCTATGAAGTAGGTGACTCTTCCATGGGTATATTAAATGTATAATTAACATTAGTGTCAGTAACCACAGAAACTGAGTTTAATATACAATATATCCAGAATTATATGTTGTTTTCTTTTCAAAGACTAAAGTCTTGGAAGTTTCTCTTTTAGTAAATGAGAGTGTACTTGGTATTTAGTAAGTACCAAATGACATTCAGCCTTTTTGAAAATGAGCCTTAATCAGTTTTCAGTTCAGTTCAGTTCAGTCNTTCTCTAAGCCTAAGAAGGATGACTGTTCTCTAACAGAAAGTCCGATTCTGGAAGAGACGATTTCAGTCCGGCCAGAAGACCCAGGGTGGGAGGGTCATCTCGGTTGGAGTCTTCTGAGGCCTCTCTGCTTGTGTGCTCCGCCTCCTCTGAGTCGTATTATCCCCCGGGTGTGTCTGCGTCCTAACAGCTCCTGCAGGGACGCACCAGTCATGCTGGATAAGAGCCATCCTCACGACCTCATTTTAACATGGTTCCCTCTTTAAGAAGCCCCCACTCCAAATACAGTCACATTCTGAGATGTGGGGAGGGAGGGCTCTGGTCAGGCCCTCGGCATATGAATTGCAGGGAGCGTGTGCAGTTCTTCCAGTAACAGTGTGGGTGTTAGCTTAGTACATTTCTGGAGGTCAGTTTATTGACTAAGAATACATGGAGTGTTGTATGTGAGGGTGTGTGCATCATACCATGTCTGTGTGTCAAATGTACAGAAAGTAACCCCTCTTGAAATAGTACAGGTTAGTACAGCCTGGGTATGGCTATTTGCTAAGGCATCACAAGATTCTGCCCTCCATCTGTGAAATATTGTTATTCAGTTGCTAACTCATGTCCAACTCTTTGCGACCCAGTGGACTGCAGCACTCCAGGCTTCTCTGTTCTCCACTGTCTCCNGTGTGTGCATCATACCATGTCTGTGTGTCAAATGTACAGAAAGTAACCCCTCTTGAAATAGTACAGGTTAGTACAGCCTGGGTATGGCTATTTGCTAAGGCATCACAAGATTCTGCCCTCCATCTGTGAAATATTGTTATTCAGTTGCTAACTCATGTCCAACTCTTTGCGACCCAGTGGACTGCAGCACTCCAGGCTTCTCTGTTCTCCACTGTCTCCTGGAGTTTGCTCAGATTCACGTCCGTTGAGCCGGTGATGCTGTCTAAACATCTCATCCTCTGCCACCCTTTCTCCTTTTGCCTCAGCATCAGGGTCTTTTCCAGTGAGTCCACTTTTCTCATCAGGTGGCCAAAGTATTGGAGCTTCAGCTTCAGTCCTTCCAGTGAATATTCAGGGTGGATTTTCTTTAGGATTGACTGGTTTAGTCTCCTTGCAGGCCAAGGGACTCTCAAGAGTCTTCTCCAGCACCACAGTTCGAAAGCGTAAGTTCTTTAACAGTCAGGCTTCTTTATGGTCCAACTCTCACATCCATATGTAACTACTGGGAAAACCACAGCTTTGACTATATGGACCTTTATCAGCAGAGTCTTTGCTTTTTAATACACTGTCTAGGTTTGTCATAGCTTTTCTTCCAAGGAGCAAGCCTCTTAATTTCATGGCTGTAGTCACAATCTGCAGTGATTTTGCAGCCCAAGAAAATAAAATCTGCCACTGCTTCCACTTTTTCCCTTCTATTTGCCATGAAGTGTGGAGAGCGTGAAGTACAGGCCTAAATGTAACAGATGAAAGTGCAGTGTCACACGAAACAGGATGGATGTGGCAAGTCACAAGAAAGGAGAAGAGATGCAGACGCTGTCAGCTACTCCAGTCAGGGGTGATGGCTTCTTCGCACTGCAAGTTCAAGGGTACCTAAAACTGTATTAAAGTAAATAATCTCTTACATTAAAGT
>SJYA01009503.1:0-14863 GCA_006410615.1 Neotragus moschatus
ATACAGGATACAGGATGCTTGGGACTGGTGCACAGGGATGATCCAGAGAGTTAATATGGGGTGGGAGGTGGTGGTGGTGGGGGTTTCAAGATTGAGAACTAAGAAATTTAAGTAAATAAAAGAAAAAAAAATGACCTTTACCTGGATACTGAGTGAATGGAATGTAGTTTCCAAGTTGTATTATCTTCTTCATGGTTCCCCTAGATTTATTACTTCATGGCAAACAGATGGGGGAAAAGTGGAAACAGTGACAGATTTTATTTTCTTGGGCTCCAAAATCACTGCAGACAGTGACTGCACCCATGAAACTAAAAGATGTTTGCTTTTTGGAAAGAAAGCTATGAAAAACTTAGACAACATATTAAAAAGCAAAGACATCACTTTGCTGACAAAGGTCCATGTATTATTCAAAGTTATGGCTTTTCCAGCAGTCATGTACAGATGTGAGAATCAGACCAGAAAGAAGGTTGAGGGTCGAAGAATTGTTGCTTTTGAATTGTGCTGGAGAAGACTCTTGAGAGTCCCTTGAACTGCAAGGAGATGAAATCAGTCAATACTAAAAGAAATCAGTACTAAATATTCATTAGAAGGACTGATGCTGAAGCTGACAACGCCAATAATTTGGCCACCTGATGCGAAGAACAGACTCATTAGCAAAGACCCTGATGTTGAGAAAGACTGAAGGCAGGAGAAGGGGGTGACACAGTATGACATGGTTGGATGGCATCACTGACTCAATGGACACGAGTCTGAGCAAACTCCAGGAGATAGTGAAGGACAAGAAAGCCTGGCATACTGCAGTCTATGGGGTTGCAAAGAGTCGGTCACGACTTAGTGACTGAACAACAAACAACTATATCTATTTATCACTTTTTATTTGCCTTTTAGCAATCTGACTATATAAAATTAGTCAAACTTGTGTTTGACTTAAGCCTCTTAGATCTGTAAATTAATGTTTTCCAGCAAATTTGGGAGGCTTTTGGCCATTATTTAAATACTTTTTTTTGCTCCTTAGTCCTAGAGGATTCCAACTACAGGTACCTGTTGGACTGCTTGATAGTGCTTCATCCTGAGATTTTCATTCATTTTTCTTTCATCTTTTATTTCTCTATTCTTCAGACTGAATAATTTCTATTGACCTCCTTTCAAGTTCACTAATTGATTCTTCTGCCATCTCAACTCTGCTAAGCCTACCTAGTAAAATTTTCATTTTAGTTACTGTTATTTTCAGCTTATGAATTTCCCTTTGCTTCTTTTTAAAAATATAGTTTCTATTTCTCTTTTGAGACTCCTGTTCACTAATTAATACTGTATATTTTTTCATTTTTTAAAATGTATTTATAATAGCTGTTTTCATGTTATCTGTGCCCACCTGGAATTAAGTGTCTATTAGTTGCTTTTTATCTTGAATATGGGCTGCACAGTTCTGTTTCTTTGTATGCCTAGCAAGCTTTGACTGAAGACTTGACTTTGTAGATATTATGTTTCACTGACTTTGTAATCTATTTTTTTGAGAACTGTTATTTTTTTGTTCTAGCAAGCAGTTTATCTAGCTGTACTTGAACTATTTAGCTCTAACAGGTAGAGAATTGTGATAACTAGCTCAAATTGGGAGGCTGATTCTTCTGAGGGCCACTCAAATTATGAAGACATGCTGCAGGACCACAAGACATCCCAGATCCTGATTTACCAAGGTCTACAGGGGTTAATGTATAGATCAGAGCCAAATCCTAAGAAAGATTAGTGATGAAATGGCTTAAAAGTACACATCCACATTTGATGTGGGTCATGACTTTATCTTCATCTCTCTACATGATTAAAGTAAATATAGTCAAAGGGAGAATAATCCTGGGAATCCAAACAGTATGTTTCTATATAAAACAGTATGCTTTAATACTGAATAACATTGCTCTTATTGTTGTATTCTAAAAATCAACATTCATATTCATTCATGTAAAATAAACTGTATAGTTTGAATGTGAATGAAATAAGTAAATAAATGTATACACATGTGTATCTACTTCCAGTCCCATGGCGAAGATGTATACAAATGGAGATAAAGAATTAGTTGGTGAATCTGGACCTCTTTATCATTCCAATACCTACTGTTCTCTCTTACATTAAGTCTTCTGACTTGATTATGTATCTTACTATAGGAAAGTGTTGAAAGAAGACACATGAAATGGAAAAACACTCATCAACTTAAAACTTCTATGACATCATTTTTATATGAGTAATATTAACTCTAATAAAAAACAGTAGACTAATAAGTTTCACAAAGGTAGGAATTGATTACCTTGCTCATCATTCTATCTCCATGTACTATTCAGCATTTAGTACAGTGTCCAACATAAACTAGGCTTTCTACAATTATTAAGTGAATGATTCATTCATATGAATGAAGGCAAAATATTAAAATCAAATGATTGTTCTGCCGAGATTATTAATAGTTTCCCTTAGCTTTTTATAGTTCACTATTCTAAGAAGTCCGCATGTCAGTCAACTCATTATTATTATTTCCCTTTTATAGATAAGTAAACCAAGACATAAGGAAATAAAGCAACTACCTTAAAGTCACACTGAGTTGTAGGCCAAAGATTCAGATCCCGATAGTCTGAATCTAGTGTCTGTGCTTTTACCCACTGAGACACAAATTTCTAGAAATGCCACTTTGAAAACAAACATTTTAAAAGTAGTTTTTAAATAATAAAAACAACAACAATAGTTAGAAGACTTGAAGGATTTTATAAAGTAGTTGGAGAAGAGGAGGTTGAAACAAAGTATGAAAAAGTTTATAAAAATTCAGGACAATAGACAAGACACTCAATGGAGAATACCTTCAAATATAAAAGATATTCTAAAACTTATCTAAGAGAATTTATATTTGAAGTTAGGAAGTAAGATTGATTTGAAAATTTTCCTTCACACAAGATTAGACACTAAAGTCTTCGGTGGTTCCCTAACTTAAAAATAAATGAGATGAAATTCCCTGTTACCACTAGTCATGTCAAATTTCCTTGTTGAGAAATTTGAACAGCACAAGTTTTTAATGTGCTAATAGCTTACCTTTTTTTTTTGCTTATGATCATATCCATAGTTTGGAGCAGTCGCCGTTCCAGGGCTAGAATATCTGTGTCAGTCACATTCCTATAATAAGCATAAGCTGTTAGCAGAGTTTGGGGTTCCATCTTTGGGCATAATACAGGGCAGCTGGAGAAACCCAGGAACCTCAATCATTACCCAGTAATTTAAAGAACTGTACTTTTCCTGGGGAATATTAAAATAAGTATAATAAGCAAAAAAATGCTTTTACTGCAACTTTTTAATAGCCAATACTCCTGGGGCCTCAGGGGAACAGAGGTAACTAGCTATTTTATAGATTTCCTTAGACTTGATCCAGTGACATTTAGGATATATGTGTATCTACACTTTTAACTTGGCATTATCGTCTACCATTTTACTTTTGGGAGGAACCAATTTGCTGAAGTTGGGACTGGCTCACATTGCTGTCCACTAGAAATGTGCTTTAAAAAGTGGAAGTGAAAGGGGTTGAAGAAGGTCAGATTGAAATTGTCATTTAAAAAATAAATGTAGGATAAATAACAAGGGCAAGCAATATATAAGTAATAAGACTCATTTAGAAAGATTCCTAGGCCAATATCCAAAAGAAAAGAGAAGAATAAAAAGGCAGTATCACAGATCTAATATTTAAGTAATGATGGGGGCATGATGTTACATATGTATTCAAGAAGTAATGAGAAGAAAAGAAAAACAAAATTCTCATTACCTGAGGAAGTAGGACATGTAAGTATATGGACAGTTGACAGCACCAAATCCAGAAAGAAGAGCCATGAGAGTCACCCCAATCACACCTACCCGGCTGATGAGTTGTTCTATGGATAAGATCCCTAAAAATATGAAAGCACATTAATGCCAGGTGATACAGATAAACCAGCTTTCATCTCACAGTAGAAGGAAACATCATTGAAAACAACAACTATTACTTTTAGCTAACTTACATAAGCTAAATAATTATTAATATGTGGATTTTTCTCTAATAAATATAAAAGTCTATTGATTTTCTTCTTATCCCAAATGCTTCCAGAATCATTGCTATTCTTGGGTAATGGTAAAATAACAATAAATAACATTTGCTGACTATTTACTCAAGGTAACGTGAATTCTAACAAAGTAGTACTTTTAGGAAAGCAAATCTGCTGGAAAAGTATAAATAGGAGAGAATACTTTCCACTATAGTTACCTTCAGTCTACATATTTTCCCTTAGTGTTATCAGTTCTTTAGCTACGTCTTATTCATTTTTGCCACCAATAAGCACATAATGCATCCAATAAATGGGTTCAATTTATAGAATGAGTAAGTATGTGAGTTTTAGATACTCAATTTTATTCCAATTATCAACAGTTTCCTATTCTTTGAGAATGCTGAAAATCAGCATGGTAGTTAAAATAAATGCTATTTTTGATGTATTTAGAATAAGTAAAAGAAAGCAACGCTAAGAGTAACTCAGGAAGTCTGGTGTCACAGGAAAAAACTAGTTTAAATTTTGTCTCACTCCCTATTTCTAGGATAGAGTCGACTTCCACCATCCACTCCTGTGGCCTAACACCAGAGGGACCATTCAGGAATTCTATGGGCTCTGAAGCTGTACTTTCAATATTTAAGGCTTTTTGTGCCTGTATTTCCACTACCCCATTTTAGAGTTCACTGTGACCTCTGGTTTTCAGTCTTTTGCATCCCCGACCTTCCAATTCCTTCTTTGCTGAACCTGGACTCCAAGTTTGTTTAACTTCTCTTGTCAGGACCCTCAGCCCCTACTCTCCTCCTAAAGCATCAATCCTGCAAACTCCTAACCCTAGATCAACCTGACACTCTGCCTTCCCAGTGCCCATGCCTGAGCTGCACATAACTACTAGAATGCGTGCTGACATTGATGGCATTATAAGTGTACGGTCTCCAGTCTTAACAGAAATCATTCACTACTAAGGAATCCTTTTCTTGCCCTTGGTCAGCCATCTCTCCATCTACCCCTTAGCAGATATACTTTAACCCATTTTTCTAATCTTTGTTCTTTTTAGCTAATGTGCTTATCATGTAAGGAAGAAGTTATTAGACATCAACTACCTTCAAACATTTACATCTGCAATCATCCTTCTAACTTTCCCCCTTCAGAACAAGATGGTGTCCACAGCTAAGGCTTCTCTTCCTGAGCTTTTGATCTAATGTCCCTTCTACCTCCTCTAAAATTTGTTCTACTGTCTGTCCACTCTCTCTCTCCCTCTCTTTTATCTTTAATCTTTCCTTCTTTGCTGATTTTTTCCTTTCAGTTTCAAGTTTCTTTCCTAAGAAAAAGTCTGTCCTCGACCTTGAGTGTACATCTAGTTACCAACCCTCTCTATTTACCCCTTAAATGGAGGAGCTTCTTTCACGTCCATTTATTCTTCAACTGGCTGCAATTCAGCTTTCATCCCACTGTTCTACACTGAATGAAAGTGCTTTCACTAAAAATCACAATGGTAATATAATAGGTAATATTCACCAAGCACCTATTGTATACTACATACTGTTTTAAGTATTCTACTTGTATTAATTAACTTAATTCTCATAATAACTCAGGTGGATATTACTGAAGATCTCATTTTACAGATGATGAAATGGAGGCACAGAGTAGTTAAGTAACTTAGTCAAGCTAACATAGCTAATAAGTGGCAGAGTCACTTATTATTATTAGTCACCCAAACAGCCTAGCTCTAGAGCATGGACTCCTGGCCATTATCATAATATGGTCAAAAATTTTCTTCTGATTGCAAAATTCAACATTTTCTAATCCTTGTTTTATTTGATCATTTATGACATTGAATTGTTCCTATTTTACATTATTTTCCTTTCTTGGCTTTTATACTACCGTTTCTGTTTTCCTTCTCTACTTGCTTTTTCTTGGTCTGTTTTTGCTCTCCATGGACCAGAATTCCCTCTTTCATTTCAGTCTATACATTTTCCTTGGGTGATCTTGCCTGTTTCCCCAGTTTCACCTAATAGCATTTGGCTGATGATATCTAATTTTTTAGATTCCTGGAATTATCTCCAAGAGGACAGATAAATCTGTACTTTTAAGTTCCTGATTTGTGTATCTAATTATCTACTGAATATCACTTAGATGTGCACAGGCAACACAAATTCTACATATCCTAAACTAAAATTATCTTCCTTTTTCTGTATTACTTTTCTTAGCAAATGACATTATCAACTATCTGGTCACCCAATAAAAAAAATCTATACCATCAGTTTCTATTCAGTCTCTTACTCAAGTCTTGAATACACTTCAGGGCTTTACATGATGTCTCTCGTGACTTCNAATTCTACATATTCTAAACTAAAATTATCTTCCTTTTTCTGTATTACTTTTCTTAGCAAATGACATTATCAACTATCTGGTCACCCAATAAAAAAAATCTATACCATCAGTTTCTATTCAGTCTCTTACTCAAGTCTTGAATACACTTCAGGGCTTTACATGATGTCTCTCGTGACTTCCTGCTGAATATACCTTTGGTTTTATCCTTTAAATCTCAGCTTGAATATCACTTCCTCAGAAAGGTTGATGCTAAGGGCTTGCAATAAATTTGATATACTTATCTGCATTATTTTCTATGATAGTTTTTGTTCATGGTTGTATCTCTAGCAGTTAATATAAACTAGGTGCTCAACAAATATTTGTAAAATATTAAGTGAATGAATAAATCCAAATTCTGTTGAAGGTACTCTTCACATATCTCTTGAATTTGTATCCTTTTTACAGAAAGGAATCATGTCTTATTGATCTTTACTTAGTGCCTAGCACATGAAAGGTGTTCAACAAATGTTTGTTGACTGTGATACATAATTATCACCAAGTTACATTAAAAAAAAAAAACCCTAAGGGATTAATATAGGTTATATAAAAAACTGGGAAAATTGCCCTCTCTTTTATTCTAAGGTACTGTCCCTTTATTAAGTATCTTTTTCTGGCTTAAAGTACTTTTAATACTATCTACTTAATCTCAGTATTTCTATGAAGTAAAGGTTAACCATTATAACCATCTTACTTTCTAGTTCATAAATGGAAAGTCAGATGGATTAAGGGATTTGCTGCTATTTGCTCACACAGATTCTTTCTAGCTTCATATGATTTCTTAGCTTCTCTTATTCTTTCCTACCATGGAATGTCTTCCAGCCTTCCTAGGTGCAGGCACTGCACAAGGAATACTTTTGCAGACATTTTTTCAAGCAAGTAAAGACTGCATCTTATAGTTTTTTTCCATGGTCTCCATAGCAACAAACCACACTGGTTGTTGGGCCAGTCTGGGGAAAGCTCTAAAAAGGCAGTGTAAGCCTCGCTGCTTCTCAGCTTTGCCTAAACTTTTCTTCCTCCTTATTTCTCTTACAGGGTCAAATTAATTAGATACTTGAACATTCCGAAATAAAACCAAAATGCTTACTTACTAGAGCACAAAGGAAAGACTAACACTGAAACTATTCCTTAGCTCTTCTTCTGGGTGTATTCTTCAGTATATCCCCACAGAAGTTTAAAAAGGGATGGACGACGTTACAATAGATGTGATAGTCTTTATCTCCTTTCAGTCACTGTCTGGCTGCACTGGGTCATGTGAGCTGACTGCTCTCCAGAAGGCTAGAAAAAGGTATCCGTCACACCTTTGAACTACACGTGAGCTTGCACTATCACTGTTAGCAGCCCTGGGGTCCTCCTACCACTAGTGTCCCTCATTTCTAGTATCACAGACAAATCTCTCTCTGGGCATTCATTTGAAACAGTTTATATGAGAAGTATATCATCAGGGCCTCTCTACTCCAAATTTTTCCATACAGTGACATGGGCATGCTGATCACATTAGCAAATCTTAAGTTCCTACCCAGAGTGTTAGATTCTTGAACTCATCTACCACCTTGGAGAACCAATTTTCTTTTCATTCACTAATTCAAAAGATATGTATTAAACACTTATTATGTGCTAGGTTCCATGACAGGCACTAAGGATATAATGATAAATAAGACGTAGTCTCTGACCTTAGGAAGCTCACAGGTTAATGAGGAAGTTGGATAAGGAAACAAGTAATCACAAGTTTTAAAGGTGATATAAGTGTACTGAGGCAGGAGAAACTGACGTCTCCTAATGACAGCCAGGAAAGTCTTCTTAGAGGAATTGACAAGAGTTGAATACTGAAAGAATAAACCAGTATTTTCCAGGCAGAACAGAGGTGAAGGACTATCCAGGCTGATAGAACAGTTCTAGAAACTTTAAGTAATTTGGCAGGACTGGAGGACAGACAGAGAAAGAGAACAGTCAAGACACGGGAGTCTTGTACGACACGATAAGAATATGAAGGATTTTGGTATGTTGGTGTTTCTTAACTTTTGGGGACTTTTTGATGTTACGTGAAATTTCAAAATAACTATTTTTATTAAAAAAAATACACAGTTATTTATGACCATTGCACATGCTTTTAAAAACTGCACATTTCCTCTGACACTTCTGGAGAAGAGTCTTAAAATCTCTCTCCCCCAGATCCCTGCCCTAGGCAATGACTAACATGAAAGGACACATGGGAGGTATGGCAGATTCAAGATACTGGCTGAGGCACCACTCATTTCAGTGCCTTTCTAGCATGACTTCTTTTCCTATAGAATCTGAAAAGCCAAAAGCTCTTTCCCAGATATCCTTGAAGCTAAGATTCTGAATGTCACCTGGGTTGCCTCATATTCACTTGTCCATGTTTAAGACCTCAAACACAGATGTGAATAACGTGGGAGTGATGACAGCACTTGGGAACTGGAGCAGCTGGAGCCATTTCTAATGTCTGGTCCCTGATCATAGGTCCTAAGTGGCAGGTGACAACTTCTATGGTTTTCTTTTTCCTCCTAATTTAGTACTATGTGGTTGGGTGTTTCTCTTTACTATGCAGCAGTCAAGTTTGATATCCTGCTTTACCAGAATTTCTGAGAATTCCCAATACACTGTAATAAACCACTTCCTGCTCTAAACAGAGTAGAATCTGTTTTCTGCTATAAGAACCTTGATAGGTACAGCTGCTGCTGCTGCTAAGTCGCTTCAGTTGTGTCCGACTCTGTGCGACCCCAAAGACGGCAGCCCACCAGGCTCCCATGTCCCTGGGATTCTCCAGGCAAGACCACTGGAGTGGGTTGCCATTTCCTTCTCCAATGCATGAAAGTGAAAAGTGAAAGTGAAGTCGCTTAGTCGTGTCCAACTCTTAACGACCCCATGGACTGCAGCCCACCAGGCTCCTCCGTCCATGGGATTTTCCAGGGAAGAGTACTGGAGTGGGTTGCCACTGCCTTCTCCGATAGGTACAGCAGGACAGTAAAATGAAAAGATGTGTATTAAAAAAAAACAGCTTCACTATATGAAAGTCCCAGTAGATCCATTACAGGTAGGTGCTCTAATCTAACATATCTATATCTATGTGTGTATATACATATATATATATTCTGGAGGAGTATTTATTTCTGAAGTAGTTCTAGAAGAACTTGCTTGTTGAGGGATTTTGCCCATTGATGAGCATAGAAAGCAGGGCTGTGTCCACAACTGGTTGTTGTATTTAAAATGAACTTTTTTGTGTGGAGAGACACTAACTCCTGAAAAGCTTTTCATCTACTAATAGAGTTTTATGTCATTGCTCTTTCCCAGAATACATACACTCCCTAGAGATGATCTTCATTATCACTTGAGCACTGACCATTTACCTTCTGGGTCACAGACCACTTTGGGAATCTCATAAGAGCTTATGGATACTTCACTTCCAAATACACATATACATTCCCATCAATCTGCATAAAATACCAGGGGGCTAAAGTTAAGGATACCTTTCTCAATCCATTATTCCCTTAAAGTTCATTCACTAACCTAAGGTCAAAACTCCTGCTCTAAAATGACAGAAGTCTGTTCCCAAACCAGTATCTGATACCTCCTAGGATGAAAGAAAAATTCAGTTCAAAACCAGACATTTTTTTAGAGAAATAACTTGCTGTGATTCCCATAATAAGTAGTTTATAAAAATGGATTTTTTCAAAGTAGAAAATGATAAACAACCCTTTTCCTCTCCCCACCACATACACTCACCATGTTTGGGGCTGAGAATGGGAAATGGATCTCCTAGTTTCCAGAAGAAATACATAAAGGTCAACCATAAGAGACAGGAAAAAAGCAGTCGCTGTTTATGTACTAAGAAAGAGGAGACAAGGTGAAATAAGTATATATAAAACAGTTTTCTTTACATAAGTTTATGGGATCATCCTAATTAATGTTTGGCTGCCTTGCTCACTTGGTAAATGAATGGTGGAACAACATAAGTTTTAGAAATTGTTTTCTAAACTTCTTACTATTATAAGAGAAATCTAGTTGAATTAGGGGAGTCTTTATTTTAAGAATGAAGAAGTCTTTTAAAATGACAGTTGAAGAGGGGGAAAAAGTCATTTTCTGATAAAGTACTAATAACAATCCCCAGTACAAATCAAAAAGTACAAATAGTACCCTGAATTGGAAAAATGAAAGGAAAGACATTCTAGTAGAAAGAGAAATAAAGTTGTGGCAAGACAAATAACCTAATCATTCATTTAATATTTATTTTGTGCTAACCTTTTAAAGATGCTCTGTATGAGGTGCCCCCAAATAACAGTAGCTACTGAAAGTAATATAGAAATGAAGCTCTCTGCAGCCTCAATCCCTAAGAACACTCATCTTAATCATGTGCTGATATGAGGGTACAATACTCACGTAGTTGGATGTTGCTCACAATAAAATAGCCAATGTAGAAAGGCACCATGAAAATCAGGATCAACAAAATTACACACAGGTTCATTTTCCAGTGAAAATAACGGGAGCTGAAACAAATGTCAAAGAATTATCACTAGGAGGGGAAAAGGGCAGCTATTTTCACTCTCTTTAGTCTTCCAAAGGCTCTCTTGCTCTTTGAACTCAATACTGAATATATTTCATCTCATTAGTCAACTAGGTTGTTACTATCTACTCATTTATAGAGATTAAAAAATTTAGTATAAAGTTCTGAAAGGTATATATGGCCACTGCAACCTAAGAATTTCATTTTTTTAATTGAGGCTGTTAATGCTCTGGTTATTTTCATAGGCAATATATAAAAACATATATCAATATATATTATTATTGGTAGATGACTATTATTTCACTTAACACTGGGAGTCATATTTCAATATAAAAGTTAAAAGAAAATAAATGTTAATAATATGCATTATAAAGACACATAAATACTTCTGTAACCTCAATATAACTAAACAACTGATCTGCATGATTACTTCCACTACCACTTGTAAATTATTTTATTTATTGATTTTTAGGACTTTTTATAACAATTTCCTGAGACATAATTCACATATTTAAAGTGTACAATATAAGGGTTTTCAGTATATTCACATTGTGCAACCATTACTACAATCAATTTTAGAACATTTTCATCAGTCCACAATGAAACCTAGTACTCATTAGCAATCACTCCCCTTTCCTTTCAACCTCTCCAGTCCTAGGAAGAGGAGCTTTCTGTATAGCTCAGTCAGTAAAGAACCTGCCTGCAATGCAGGAAACCTGGGTTCGATTCCTGGGTCAAGAAGATTCTCTAGAGAAGGAAATGGCAACCCACTCCAGTATTCTTGCCTGGAGAATCCCACGGACAGAGGAGCCTAGCTGGACTCCTGCCAGGGGATTGCAAGAATTGGACACAACTTAGCAACTAAACCACCACGACCACCAGTCCCAGGAAAGTGCCAATATACTCTGTCTCTATGGACTTGCACATTCTGGACATTTCATGTACATGAAATCATGTAATATATGATCTTTTGTGCCTGACTTCTTTAACTTAGCATCAAGTTTTCAAGGTTCATCCATGTGCAGCATCTATCAATGTTTCACTCCCTTTTATGGCTGAATAATATTCATACTGCATCTGGTCCCATCACTTCATGGGAAATAGATGGGGAAACAGTGGAAACAGTGTCAGTCTTTATTTTGGGGGGCTCCAAAATCACTGCAGATGGTGACTGCAGCCATGAATACTAAAAGACGCTTACTCCTTGGAAGAAAAGTTATGACCAACCTAGATAGCATATTGAAAAGCAGAGACATTACTTTGCTGACTAAGGTCCATCTAGTCAAGGCTATGGATTTCCCAGTAGTCATGTATGGATGTGAGAGTTGGACTGTGAAGAAGGCTGAGCGCCGAAGAATTGATGGTTTTGAACTGTGGTGTTGGAGAAGACTCTTGAGAGTCCCTTGGACTGCAAGGAGATCCAACCAGTCCATTCTGAAAGAGATCAGCCCTGGGATTTCTTTGGAAGGACTGATGCTAAAGCTGAAACTCCAATACTTTGGCCACCTCATGTGAAGAGCTGACTCACTGGAAAAGACTGATGCTGGGAGGGATTGGGGGCAGGAGGAGAAGGGGACAACAGAGTATGAGATGGCTGGAAGGCATCACCGACTCGATGGACTTGAGTTTGAGTGAACTCCAGGAGTTGGTGATGGACAGGGAGGCCTGGCGTGCTGCGATTCATGGGGTTGCAGAATTGGACATGACTGACAGACTGNCCACCTCATGTGAAGAGCTGACTCACTGGAAAAGACTGATGCTGGGAGGGATTGGGGGCAGGAGGAGAAGGGGACAACAGAGTATGAGATGGCTGGAAGGCATCACCGACTCGATGGACTTGAGTTTGAGTGAACTCCAGGAGTTGGTGATGGACAGGGAGGCCTGGCGTGCTGCGATTCATGGGGTTGCAGAATTGGACATGACTGACAGACTGAACTGAGCTGAATGTTCATACCATTGTATGGATATACCACATTTTGTTTATTCATTCATTAGTTGGTGGACATTTGGGTTGGTCCACTTTTTAGCCTTTCCACCATTTGTATATCTTATTTGGAGAAATGCCTACTCAGATCCTTTGTCCATTTTTTTTTCCTTTGTCTAATTTTTGGCTGTTATTATTATTATTTTTTATCATTGAGTTGTTAGAGTTCTTTACATATTTGAGATAGAAGTCCTATATCAGATTTATGGTTTACAAAAATTTTCTCCCATTTCTGGGATATCTGTAAACTTTCTTGATGGTGTCCTTTGTATTTACTGATTTTAAACTTACTTAAAACTAGGCCTGGTTTCAAAGAAGGTTAAGTAGTTAAATGGCTTATGAGTATATATTAAATACAAGATGATGAAAAAAACTATAAGGTAATATGAAAGGAAGGAAAAACAATGGCAAAATATAGGTAGAATATCAGGCTAGGCCTGATGGTTATTATGAAAATTAGAGTTCTAGAAACTTGCTACAGGTGGGTCATAAATTTAGCCTTACATTTTCTAATGGTCAATGTAATATAGAAAATTTGATCAGTTTGATACATCATAGTGTATGTAAGAAAAACAAATTATAAGGGGAGCATAATTATTACTAATTATAACTGAATTATTACCATGGTCATATTGAAATTTCTCCAAAGATTTCTTAAAGAAGAAAATACGAGGGCAATTAACAATGTTGTTCACACCATCCTTTCAAGAGAAACATTAGTGAGTTTCAGTGGGCTGTTTCTTACTTTTTACTCCTTGGTGGATATGGCAGGAATCATAAAACACAGAGCTATTTAGTAAAGGCTATCCTACAGAGAGCCAATACCATTTAGTATAAATAAACTGACACCTTTTGCTCATCTGGATTACCCACTTTTGAGCATTTAGAGAAACAACATGCACATCCTCCAGGCAACTGTACTCAGTATTTCAACTAAGTTTCTAAAAGATACTGGGAGGCAGTGGGTTTCAAATGACAAGTGTAATCCATACTGCTCATTAAAAGCAAACCATATATTTTAATTGTAATTTGAGCTGAGGGTAAAGTGACAGTCTCTTGAGAAAACTAGGGATACCAACAAGATTACATATTTGAATAGGAGGCTACAGCACTTCTGCTTGGAGATGAGCCAAAAGAATACTCTTGTTCAGGTCAAAGATTTTCCTTTGAAAACTATTCTGAATAGTCAATGCACAGTTAATAATATATGGTCACAATCCATAATTCTGTTACATTGTAGGACCAACTGTTAGTATGAAAAAACAGGTATAATTGAAGCCTACCCAATCCCCAAAAAGTACCTACAGAAGAACCAGATTTAGCAATGCTACTTTCATAATCTTTAAGATAAGCTTTTTGAGGAATATAAATCCAAGTAACTGAGTGACATATCTTACTATATGGGATTATTAAAAATAAATGAGTCAAATGTTGGGGGACATCAGCTACCAAAAACAATAATTTTGGTTTTAGACTGAGTCAATGTCTTTTCTAAACTACCTAGACATTACTCATGGTCAGTCAGTCACCTGTTTTTATAAATGAAGTTTTACTGGAACACAGTCACACCCATTTGATTACATATTGCCTCTGGCTGCTTTGGCTCTGCAATAGCAAGGTTAAGTAGTTACAATAGAAACAGTGTGGTCCACAGAGCCTAAAATATTTACTCTCTGGCTCTTTACAGGAATGGTTGCTGACCTCTGGTTAGACAGCAGTAAAAATTTCAGGTTGTGATAATAAAAAAAATTTTTTTTAGTTTTATTGAGAAATAACTGACACAGACCACTAAATAAGCTTTCAGTTCAGTTCAGTTCAGTCGCTCAGTTGTGTCCGACCCTTTGTGACCCCAGGAACCGCAGCACACCAGGCCTCCCCGTCCATCACCAACTCCCGGAGTTCACTCAGACTCAAGTCCATCGAGTCAGTGATGCCATCCAGCCATCT
>SJYA01009504.1:0-14411 GCA_006410615.1 Neotragus moschatus
TCCAGTATTCTTGTCTGAGAATCCCATGGACAGAGGAGCCTGGTGGACCACAGTCCGTGGGGTTGCAAAAGAGTCAGACATCACTTAGTGACTATACAACAACATTCCTTCTGCACATATGTGGGTCAGACACATGTCACTTGTCCCAGATCAGACAAACAAGTGAGTAGAGTTGGGATTAAGATCCAGACATGAATCAAAGCCAATTCACTTCCTGAACCCCCATGAACCACAAGAGCCAGGCCTGTGCCTGAGGTCACTTGCATTGACCAAGATGGAAAAGCCAGAATAGTGTAGTCACAAGGAGGTAAATCAGACAAGGAGGGCCCATCGAGCAGAACTAGCTTCTCTCACACACACAGACACACACACACAGACACACACACACACACACAACTTACTGCCATTCTGTCACGAACTTGACTCCCTGAGTAGACTTCGCAGCTAGTAAATCCATGTGGCTACAACTTCCAGGAGGAGAATGGAACCACGAACAGCGAATCATAGAATATCCTGCACGTTAGGAGTCCCTAGTATTTGCTGAAGCAAAGAAACAATTTAGCAATCATGCACTGTCTCAAATTGAAGGCTAACTAGGTTGATGACATATAATTAGAAAATCAATATTTCATTTTGAATAGTATTATGTATTGTAATATCCATCTTAGGAACTTAATAGGTTAATTTAGCAAAATACACTAAAAATGTGCAAGCATATGATTTGAAGGCAATTTAACAGATAAAAAAAAGTTTAAAACGTATAAAGAGATTCTCAAGACACTCATATCTTCCACAAGCTCCAATTTCCTCACCTGTTGATTACTTTCCTGCTTTAGCTGTCATGTAACTCAAAGATCCAATTCCTATTTGCACCAAGTGTGACAGTTACCAGCAATATAGAGAAAAAATATCTCTCTTAAACAACATGAGCACTATTCCAACCTCCTCACACAAAGAAAAGGGGGCATTCAGCCTTCAAAAGCTGCCACTTTCCTATCGATACTGACAGCCAAATGCATTCCACAAAATCCCAAACAATTCTTAACTTGATTCTCTGATTAAGATAAGACCTTTTGAGCATGGTAATATTAGAAGTTACACCATAATTTTCAAATGTGATTAAATTATTCTAGACTTTTATAGTATACTGGTCAAAAATATAACTTTTAACATAAAAAATATATTTGCAATAGATAAACCTGACCATATTAATTTTCAACCAGAAGCTAACCAAAGCCAACCTGCAAAAAAATGGGACTGACAGAAGAGAGAAGAAAATGCTACCAAGTTTTATGCCACCAAATGCTATTCTTTAAAAGTTTTTTATTAGTTATTTTATTTAAACNAAAAAATATATTTGCAATAGATAAACCTGACCATATTAATTTTCAACCAGAAGCTAACCAAAGCCAACCTGCAAAAAAATGGGACTGACAGAAGAGAGAAGAAAATGCTACCAAGTTTTATGCCACCAAATGCTATTCTTTAAAAGTTTTTTATTAGTTATTTTATTTAAACTTTATATCAACCTCAGCAACTCTGTTATGCTATTTTGGTTTTGATCTCATGGTAGAAGAGAAGTTTGAATGTAAAAGAATTATAATAAATTCATGGTATAATGCAATGCCTCCCCAGTTATCAGAGCTATAAATAGTAGAAAGGAACTTGGGAATCTTCTTGAGTCTATTACTCATGTTCTTTCCAGCACTCGTCTGTTACTACATGTCATAATACAATGTAAACATAATATCATGCATGCATTTTCAAAAGCAGGAAAATATTAATCAGCATAACTTTCATAATGATTCATATTTTAGAAAACTTGAAACGTTCACAGTGACATACTCATTTTTGTAATCCTGAAGGCAGCTAACATCAATCCCTGAGATTCAAATCTGTTTTCCATTGTAGCATGCTGAATTCTGCCTGGACAGACTACAGCTTCTTTAAAAAAAAAATGTATTAATTTATTTAAAAGGACCACAAAGAGCTCCTGGCACAGTAACCAAGGTATGTAAAATCCTTGGCTAACCATGGAGTTTGGAGAGATGAGTTCTTGGTCGCAGTGCTTCCCACAACTCCGTGGAAGCTTCTGAACAGAAAATCAATACTAAGAGTGAAGTGGAACTATCTGACCCCTGCCCCCCCAACACACACACTGGTTCTGTTTCCCTTCCACTGGTGCGTACTCTCAGCACCTAGGACAGCTCCTCTCCATCCCTTCCTCGTCCTTTCTGAGGCCAGCTGCGTGATTCCCTCCCCCACTTGCCTGCACTGCGACTGCTGCTCAGGCCATTCTGTGTCTCCCTACCTGCTGTTCCCACGTCCCCACCACTGTGACATGGCCCCCAAATGGTGCTCCTCTGTGGTCAACTCACTCCTCACTGCAGCTAGGAAACTGCTGGCCAGTCCATGACTTACAATATCTACTATGACAATTATCCTTTTCTGTTTTATTTTATGTGATGCATTATAGAGACTTAAGAATGTGCTCATATTTCCCAAGATAAACTTCAGGATTTAGTATCTTAGCCACATTTTTTTCCTCAAGCTGTATTTTCAATTGTACGAGTTTATAAAGGTATTAAACTCAAACCACATTCTCCTATATGTACAATATATTCCCAGTGTTGAAGCATTTATATTGCTGTATTGTCAGCTTATATAACCCTATCTAGGCTAGAATATAAATAGACCAGAATTAGGTACGACAAAACAACAGTTGGGGAATAAGTCATCAAATTCACTTTCATTTACTTAATAATGTTTTAATACTTTCAAATATGTATTCTTTCTAAGTCTCAGTACTCTTGGTGGTATAATAATAAGTCCACAATATACAATTATTTTAAAATTAAATTGAGATCATGTGAAATTATAAGCATATTATAAGAACTCAAGAAATGCTAGGTTTTACCAATATCACATGCTTCCTTAAATACAGTTTTAAAGCTCATACGAGAGCACGTGTTATGACAATGAAGCATATAGATACACCATGAGCCAAATATAGAAATTTAAAAGTGTACTTTAATAAAGCTGTAAGTTTTGCTCATTATACATATCAAATATATGTACCTCAAACTCATTCAAATGCTCTGAAATGTACTTCAGGTTAAAAAAAAATGTGTCTTTATCAGTGAGCTACACAATAATAGAACAGGCACAGAGAAAAACGGTGGAAATTTTAGGTGAATGGTCCACTCTCATTTTAAAGATCTTTTAATTTAGGTTCTGTAGAAGTGAAATATTTTGCTCAGGGTCACTCAGCTGGTTAATAATAGCATTGTGATTATAGCCTAATTTTCCCAGTTCTAAAATCTATGGTATATTTTGGTACCAGTATTTATGTTTATTTTAATATATGCAAGTATAACTGAGGGATCATAGAAAGTTCTTAAAGTTCTTCAGGAGTACTTATAAAGTCCTTTAAAAGGGTCTCATAAATACTGGAAAACCAACGACTCACAGCATATTCTGCTGTCCTGTTCATCTTGGGCTGCTGTATCATCCATCATAATATTTAAAAGCTGGTAAATTATGCTTCCGTGTGATCCATTTTATTTGTGTATTGTTTTCTGTGTAGAGGAGGAAAATCTCTGTCAACCAAGCTTCAAGGAAAAATAAGTATTCAATTCACAAAAGTCCAAAATGCTGGAAAGGTTTTCCAAAATATTCAGCTAATATTCTCCATCCTTGAAAAAAGACTGAGCTAAATCATTTCTTTTTGTGCCTTTTTAATTACTGGCATACATAATTTATATACTCAACCGTTCACAACCAGGTCTTCATACAGTTTTATAGCCTCTAACAGAATGGTTCCCTCCCAGTCTGACAGTCACACTACCTGTGGGAGGATTAACAGGACAGCTTGATAAAATATGCCCAGGTGCTATGGAATCCAGAAAATTACAGGGCGCTACCAGCGCGTCCCCTGTGACTGCGGCCCGGTGTCCTCGCGGTGAGTTCTGATCAGCAGGGCTGCGCGTTCTCCACTGCACTGGCTGAACTCCCACACAGTGGCAGCAAATCTTGCTCTGAAGCCGCTGAAAGGCTGCAAAACTTGTTCTGAGAGTTAGGTCTTGGAGACACAGTCACGGTATTGTCCCGGGGGTCCAGGAAAGACTATACCTACTAGCAGATCGGCGAGAGGCGGCTCTGTGGCTTCCCTCGCCCTTTCACATAACGTCCCCTTCTGGGCCGGGCTTCAGGCAGGTGGAGGGAGATGCCCACACACGCCCCGTCCAGAGTGTTAAAGAAACGGACTGCAGCCCCTTAGGCTTGAAAAGCCAAGGATCTTCTGGCTCATGCGTGGTGAGCAAAACGTCCTAGAATCAGTATCTTATAGAAACAGGCTTCGATTTTCCCAAGGAGATTACCTTTCATATTTACTGTGAAACAATAAATACTCCCCGCCTTTGGCAGAGAACATGCCATTAGATTCAATGTCTCTCCATCGTTTTGTGAAGGAGTATCTGATTAAATACTGTCCCAAGGGGCAGAAATTACAGGCATAATACAGCCTTAGCCTTCAATGACTCCAGTCTTTTTTGTTCAGGAAAAACCTCCAAACAGGTTACGTTCTTTACGTTTGATAGTTAACCCCTGAAGGGGAGAGAAAGAGCAGCCATATCTCCCCAATAAAGCTCTAAATTAAGTATGATTAATTAATTCAATGTTGTTCTTGTTATTATTTAGGTGCTAGGTTACATCCGACTTTTGTGACCCCATGGACTGTAGACTGCCAGACTCCTCTTTCCGTGGGATTTTCCAGGCAAGAACACTGGAATGGGTTGCCATTTCCTCCTCCAGGGGATATTCCCAACCCAGGGATAAAACCCTGGTCTCTTGCATTGCAGGCAGATTCTTTTTTTTTTTTTTTAGTTTATTTATTTTAACTGGAGGCTAATTACTTTACAATATTGTAGTGGTTTTTGCCATACATTGACTTGAATCAGCCATGGGTGTACATGTTCTTTATCGCTGAGCCATCAGCCATCAGGGAAGCCCCATACTTATGAGTAATTAAATAAATGTAACACAGAATGAAAGGAAGGAAGAGAGGCAGCAAAGAAAAATAGTCAGCTATATGCTAAAAGAAAATTTCAATAAGAATAAAAACCAGAGACGGCAAACCTGTAAAAGTCACGGTTCAGCCTTTAACCCCATTAACTGCCTCGAGTTGACCTTGTCTGTACGTGTGCACACAGCAGATTTTCATATTTTGGCTTCAGGTGCTCCTGAAGGTGACCACACCAACAGTCTACAGCAGTACAGGCTTGCTAGTGATCCTCACATCTCACAAGGCATGTATCCTCTGTGAGGTTCTGTCCACAACACACACCCCGACTGTTGGCAGGTGTCAACTGGAGGACCCTCTTGCGAGTGTGGTTCCTGTGACCCCTGTCCAATGTGTGCATGTCCAGTGAAGAGCTTCTTCAAANCTGAAGGTGACCACACCAACAGTCTACAGCAGTACAGGCTTGCTAGTGATCCTCACATCTCACAAGGCATGTATCCTCTGTGAGGTTCTGTCCACAACACACACCCCGACTGTTGGCAGGTGTCAACTGGAGGACCCTCTTGCGAGTGTGGTTCCTGTGACCCCTGTCCAATGTGTGCATGTCCAGTGAAGAGCTTCTTCAAAGCTGTAGTGAAATAAAAATGTCTCAGATTTGATGAACTGAGGTGAGCTGCTTTGAGGTGCCAGGTCTCCCTAGTGTAAATGCAAATCCTGAAGTTAATTTTAGAAATGAAAAAGATCACAGAGATCATATAATCAAATGCTCTCATTTTCCAGGAGAAGATGCTGAAGGTCAGAGCAGGTAAGCATCTTGCCTAAAATAACACCAGTAAAATATTAACTTTAAGTACCTATAATGAGCCTCCAACAGGCATCTGACTATGTGTCATGTTAGCTGTGTTTCCTGATCAATTTCTTCTTCCATTTTCCACAATTCTGGTACCAACTATGTATTTCTCTGGTCAAAAAGATCTAATGTTTCTCTGCTCATTTATCATTGATGATCTTATCCACGACTACAGTGAAAAAATGAAAGCCAGCTTTTTTTTCCTCAGCTAATCAATAAAGTCCATTCGTCTACATATCTATCCATCTTCTATCTGTTCAACTTCGGCAGCATTCATTCTTTTTTTTCTCCTGACACCAAAAGCAGGTTTGATCTGTTAGTTAGAGCTCTTTATTCACTATTTACAGTTACTTATTATTTCCTTCTGCTTTCTGGAAAAAAAATCTTACTTTGGCAATTATGCCTTCTATAGTTACATATATACTTACAGGTCATCATAAGCCCATGATCCATGTCTTTTTCAAACACACATTTATACACACAAAAGTTCTTTTGGGCCAAAGTCCCCTTCCAGGTACTATAATATATATCACCTTCTTTTTATATCCAAGTTTCTTTAAAGTCTTATTTTGCTTTATATTCCTAATCATCTACTCTTCACTCCCATAATCCTCTGATCCCATGGCTGCAAGAGTTTCTGAGAAACAACGTGAACTCCCCGATTCTGATCCCACTGAATGGTCTAAGTCCTCAGCCTACTTGAGTCCACAGCAGCATCCTGAACATCGTCAATGCGCAAAACACCCTCCAAAATTCCTGAAGCCTCTTCTGACTCAAACCCATCTCCCTGTGTGTCTACCATCTGATTTCAAAATGCCCTTTCTGAGCATAAGTGCTAGAAATGTTGCCTATGCCCACTGACCATTGTTTACCTCCAGGACCCTGCCCGCACTCAGTATAACCTACAGTCTGCCCCCACCATCCCATTCAACAGTGCTGTCTACTGCAACCCTTACTAGACACAGAGATGAGCATGGACACTGGAGTGGGCTTTTCAGATTTGTGTTTTCCAAACAAAAGCACTTTGGATAGGGTGTGGCATGAGATTGCTTGATGACAGGCTTTTACATCAGCTTGACTGTGATTATTTAGCTGGTTATTGCAGTTGGTCAGTAGAGAAATGATGGCATCTTCCCCTACAGCGGTGATGGGAATGACCATGAGGGTGTAGATGTGAGAGATGTATGGGAGAGACAATGAACAGGGCATGATGAGATGTGGCCAGGGAGAGGATCGGGTCAAGATTTTCTACCAGATTTCTGCACTGACATCAGGATAAGCATATCCTTCCTCTGTACTAAGATAAAGCACAGAGGAAGAGAAGTAGGTTGTATAGGCTTGGAACACAGACAGGCAGGGTTTCATCACCACAGCAGTAATATGCAGTAGGCAGTTGGGTTTGTAGGATGAGAGATCAGAAGAAAAGGCTGACATGGAACTGTGTCTAGGAGTCCTTTGGTATACATCTACTCATTCAAATGTTATTTATTAAGTACCTACCTATTCTATGTCAAACCTAGACAGCATTTTAAAAAACAGAGACCTCACTTTGCCCACAAAGGTCCGTCTAGTCAAAGCTAGAGTTTTACCAGTAGTCATGTACAGAGTTGGGCCATAAAGAAGGCTGAGCACTGAAGAATTGATGCTTTCAAACTGTAGTGTTGGAGAAGACTCCTGAGAGTCCCTTGGACTGCAAGGAGATTAAACCAGTCCATCCTAAAGGAAATCAACCCTGCATATTCACTGGAAGGACTGATGCTGAAGCTGAAGCTACAATACTTTGGCCACCTGTTGTGAAGAACTGACTCATTGGAAAAGACCCTGACATTGGGAAAGATTGAGGGTAGGATGAGAAGCAGGTCACAGAGGATGAGATGGCTGGATGGAACCATCAACTCAATGGACATGAGTTTGAGCAAACTCCGGGAGATAGAGAAGGACAGGGAAACCTGGCGTGCTACATTCCATGGGGTCACAAACAATCAGACACGACTTAGTGACTGGACAACAGGCACTGAACACAGGCATAGTTGAATCCTCTGGAAGTATACGGTACTGGAGGGGGACAAAATTATCTGCCTTTATGGAGTTTACATTTGACTTGCTGAAAAAAAAAGAAGCCATATTAAACAATACACTGTGCTGGAAGATGCTTTGCATTATAAAACAGAAGCAGGCTGGTGTAAGGAACACAGATCATATCGGACTTGGGCGATGCCTTTTAACACAGAGGCATATAAATGGAAAGTACAGCCATGAAAATTCACGAGTTGAAATACTTCCAATGCACTGTGGCGGGGAGGAACTCAAAGGACACTCATGAAATTTCTTACAGAGGAGGGGGTGAACCAAGACAAAAGTGTGGCAAGAGAGGAAGGAAGTTTCCACTCTATGAAATCTGGAGGCGATGCAGTTAAACTAAAGAGCCAAGAAGAGGAGCAGGCTTCCCAATACTATCTTATAATGCAGTCCAATTCTGGTAATGTGCAAGTTCCTAATTGGCAACATTGAGCCATGGACCCCTCCCGTCTCATTCCAGGCTGCCCTCTCCATCCCTCTATCTGGCTAACTATACTTCCCTCAGTACTTTAAGTGTGATCTTTACTGTACTCTAGCCTCAGGGCCCTTGCACTTTTATTTCTTATGTTATTCAACCACCGTCTGATAGCCACATCTTTACCTACTAGCCTAAAACCCACCTCTGCAGAGAAGCCTTCCAGCCTCTCCCAGGCTGGGGTAAGCTGCTTTATATACACCTCCATAACAACGTGAGTGGGCTCCCCTGGTGGCTCAGTGGTAAAGAATTCACCTGCAATGCAGGAGACTCAGGAGACTACGGTTCAATCCCTGGGTCAGTAAGATCCCCTGGAGGATGGCATGGCAACCTGCTCCAGTGTTCTTGCCTGGAGAATCCCATGGACAGAGGAGCCTGGCGGGCTACAGTCCATGGGGTTACGAAGAGTTGAACACGGCTAAAGTGACTTAGCATGCATCCATGCACAGCAATGTGAGTGTGCCCTCCGTGACACTGATCGTTTGTATGAATTTAGTTTCTACATTTTCCTTAATACTAAGGCTCTTTTTATGTTCAGAGGATTCAGCCACTTCTTTTCATTTGTGCTACATAATTATCTACTTATTTTCCTTCTTGAAGTTGCAGACTCTGCTCCATCAGCCTCTGAGGTCTCAATGTTACTTTCCTTTCAGATAGGCACTCACCTTGTTCTGTCCTACCTCATGGTTTCCGACTGAACTGTTTAGGAGAGAATAGAGAAAGAGAGGGTGAAAAAGGAGAGAAAAGGAAAGAAGAGATGAGAAGAGGGAAGGGAGGGAAAGGTAGAGGGAGAGAAAGAGGAAGACAAAGATGGAATAAGAGTAAGAAGTTATTCTTTACAGTTAAAGTGTTTCTACTTTTTAAAGTATAGATTCAATATGAATTTTACAAGCCCCACTTGTGTCTCTAATTTTTAAAATATAGATTAAATATGAATTGTACAAGCCCACTTTTCATTATTTTCTCTTTTCTTTGAGTGCAAGAATCAAGCATAATCACAGAAGGAAATTGAATGAAGCCTACAGCATCACATATATCCAGTTCACAATGGGACAAAGGAGAATCACTGCCCAGGGCCTCCTACAACTGTCTTAGAACTCAGAGGAGAGGGCCTATTTCTTAAGTGAAGTGAATTTCCTTCCTGCTTCTACTGCGTCTTCTATCAGCCAGTAGCCTCTGCAGACATCACCTGTACCTGCTGGGTACCTTGTCCCCTGGATACAAGTGGTTGGGAAAGTCAGGCTTGTCAAAGATATGTGGTCCTCAGATGGAGAATTCACTCTAAACTATAAACAGGGTACATGGAGACTTCCAAAAGGCAATATTTTATAATTGAGCCATGATTCCTATTTTTAATCCCTCAGCATTGAGTCCAAGCCCAGGGATCACCTCTAACATCAGGGAAAACAGCAGTGTTAGCCCTGCCCAAAGCGACACCTTACTCACACAGCAAAGGAGGTGGTGCCCATGCTTTCATTGAAATGTACAGTGGAAATTTGGAAAACAATGTAACTCCTGGGAAATTGCAGGACTGTTCTTTTCTAGGACATTAACATTTCTGGAGAAGCTGGATTCTTCCTCCTTAGGTGGGGGTGAGAGGAGGGTGAGGTTGGGGATCAGCCTAGGGTCCAGAACTTAGCCTCAGAGCACAGGTGCCCTGGGGCTCGGGGAGCAGATCTTTCTCTGGTTGTTATGCAACTTTCCTGGAGCTGTGGACACAAATGTGCATGTCCCTACCAATTGCATAGAAATGCTTGAATGGCCCCAGTAGGAGTCTATAATTTCTTCCACTGTACTGAAATTCTGGCTCAAAGGCAAACATCATAGCATAATAGGGATTCATTTATGTCACAAAGGGCTAACAACTGCAATGGAAAAAAAAAACCGGAAAATTACTCAAATTAACCGTATGTGTGCTCCATCGGGGTATTTCACGCCTTTCAGACTGAACGTAAATGTCCTGCAAGAGTGATAAAGGGTGGAGCAGCATGCAGGAGACATGCTGGCTCTCTTTCTTTACTCCAGAATGTGCAGATCCAGGAACCCACTTAAATGAAGACACACTGATGAGTCAGAGAATGCCCAGTACAAAGAGTCCAGGGCAGGGTGACTTGACAAGACAGTGAAAGCCAGAGTGGCCAAAATGGATTCTCCTGCGTCCTGAGCTGAGTCTCCTAGACTCCCTTCACTTCTCAGAATTTCAGATGAGCCTAGAGAAGTTTCTTTCTTTTTCCCTAGATCTGCAGGAAGTAACAAGTGCCAGAGGAAACTCCATGTACCTACTGTCTGATATTTACACTCTCTATCTCCAACCGCAGTGCCTCATCCCTTCAGACTCAACATATGTCACTTAAATGAAACTCCTTTTAATTAGAGGAAATATTGGGGGGTTATTACCAATTGCAAGTGAACGCCAATGATATAGCTGGTGTGTGTATAGCACTTTCACACTGTCTATTTCAATTAATCCTTAAAGGAATTAAGAAGCTGAAAGGGTTAACTGCTCAGTCATGTCTGACTCTTTACGACCCCATGGACTGTAGCCCACCAGGATCCCCTGTCCATGGGATTTTCCAGGCAAGAATACTGGAGAAGCCATTCCCTTCACTAGATCTTCCCAACCCGGCGATCAAACCCGAATATCTTGTGTTGCAGGTAGATTCTTTACTGTCTGAAATACAGGGAAGGTGAGGATGGTTTACTTATTTACAGGAAACATTCAGATCAATAGTAATTCTCCAAAGTAGCTAACAGCCTATAATTGGCAGAGTCAATGTGAGAATATGTGTGCTCAGGCAACTCAGCTCTCTGTCACATTTCCAGGAGACAATGTGTTTTCCAGTTTGGTCCAAAAAAGGTTCCAGAAAAGTCTTGATAAGAAAAAAGATTATCCTTGGGAGTCAGTGAAGGAAGAGAAATAGAAGGAGAAGTTGGAAATTATTCAATATTATCTCCAGAACTAGCTCTGTGTCTTTAATTACAGTAAAGAATGGATTGTTGAGGCCTCTGAGAAGTATAAGCAGAAATAAAAAGCCTCAATGCACTGCCTCAGAATATTTGAAAAATCACATTTGGAAATAAGTTGAAGGGTTAGTTGCCACTGCAGGATGTCTTTGTATTTTAAAATTAACCCTTTCCTCATAGCCGGCGGGTGATGACATTATGAAAACCTGAACCACAGAGCAACAGCCAGGTTAGCCAAGGGTCAGGCAGCTTGCTGTGCCGCCCATCAGATGTCTTCTTCCAGAAAGTACGCACAACCATGAACACACCGAAGCTGTCAGTGAAGGCCACCTGCTGGGCTGACTGGAACATGCAAATGTTGACACATTAAAGACTTAGCTTCCCTGCATTTTGTTCCTGTGACAGCGCAAAAGGTGTGTCAACTGTGGCTAAGAAATGGGACTTACCGTTTGCTTTGCACCCAAGAAAATGTATACAGGAGGGACACTCGTTATATCAGCTGTTGATAATTCTCACTGCTTGGAATGTAGAACTGACTCTTCCTGAAGCAGAAAATTCTGTTGCTAACATGATTCATTNCGCAAAAGGTGTGTCAACTGTGGCTAAGAAATGGGACTTACCGTTTGCTTTGCACCCAAGAAAATGTATACAGGAGGGACACTCGTTATATCAGCTGTTGATAATTCTCACTGCTTGGAATGTAGAACTGACTCTTCCTGAAGCAGAAAATTCTGTTGCTAACATGATTCATTTGAATGCAATTGGAAAACTGTTTTAAACAGGACTATGTCAAATACCTAGTAAGCTAGAAAATGTCAGAATCTTTGTGACTGAGAGCCTTGCTAACTCTCTTATTAAAACGCCGAAGTACATGATAGTCCACATGAAGTTCTAAAGATTCTGAGTAGACTAGTTTAAAATCAACATGTACGACCCCTATACTGATCTTAAAGTGCTCCTCGTAAAGTAGCTAATAGTCACACTGCCTGCACTCATTGGGTGTGAGTAGGCACTGTTTTGACCACTTGCTATCCATCAGCTTACATAGCTCCCATAACAAACTTCTTTTGAGAGGAATTCAGAATGAGAGTTTCCGTGTCCCATCCAATGCTGCACTCAAAGCAAATGGCTCTGAGTGGATGGATACAGTGTCACCTGAGTAATTTTATCCTCATTACATCTCGGTATAACAGACTCTGACCTAGTCTTTTTTTAAGGTGAAGAACTGGGATCCTGATATGGTTGATAAGTGGCAGAACTGCAGTTCAGACACAGATACTACAATTCTAACCTCAGGTTCTCCCATCACATAATGGTGGCATCTCTTAGATTTCATGGTTGCATTATGAACAAGCAAAAGCACTAAGAACTAAGAACTGCCAGCAAAGCCAAAGGACTTCAACTGAAATCATAACTTGTAATATATAACCGTTTAAAGGCATGTCTCATCTCAGCCCTTATTGTCATTCTCCTCAATAGCAATTTTCATCTTTTTATGATTTTTCTAAACGTAAAAAATATGTTTATTTTCTAAACATATGTTTTCTTTGAAACTCTTCCCAACATAGATTCTTGAAATCTAGATATAATTAAAATTAAATGCATTTACTTTCCAAGGGAATAATAAAATTGGTGAACGTTCAAGAACTGCTGGGTAGGTGAAAGACACAGCTCTTTTGGATTTGAGTTTCTCTAGGCATGAGCAAAGGGACTTCCTGGCGGGGACTCGGGGTAAAGAACTCACCTGCCAATACAGGGACATAAGAGACGTGGGTTCACTCCCTGGGTCGGGAAGATCCCCTGGAGGAGGACACAGAAACCCACTCCAGTATTCTTGCTGGAGAATTCCATGGACAGCGGAGCCTGGAGGGCTACAGCTCATAGGGTCGCAAAGAGTTGGACATGACTGAAGCAACTTAACACGTGCACACATATATGAGTAAAACAAGGATGTGAGGAGAGGTACAGTGAAGGGAGAAGACAGTTAGGAATGAAGCTGCAAGTCTTCTCTTAACCTCATCCTTTCATTCCATTTGAGAGATGCATTTCACAATTACANAGGGCTACAGCTCATAGGGTCGCAAAGAGTTGGACATGACTGAAGCAACTTAACACGTGCACACATATATGAGTAAAACAAGGATGTGAGGAGAGGTACAGTGAAGGGAGAAGACAGTTAGGAATGAAGCTGCAAGTCTTCTCTTAACCTCATCCTTTCATTCCATTTGAGAGATGCATTTCACAATTACAGTTATTTTCTAATTAGAATTAGACCTCTTGAATACACATTCACATTTTTATTACATGGGCCATGTTAACAGAGTATTGCTTAAAGTGAAGAGGAACTAAAAATCCTCTTGATGGAAGTGGAAGTGGAGGGTGAAAAAGTTGGCTTAAAGCTCAACATTCAGAAAATGAAGATCATGGCATCTGGTCCTATCAATTCATGGGAAATAGATAGGGAAACAGTGGAAACAGTGTTGGACTTTAGTTTTGGGGGCTCCAAAATTACTGCAGATGGTGACTGCAGCCATGAAATTAAGAGGTGCTTACTCCTTGGAAGAAAAGTTATGCCCAACCTAGATAGCATATTCAAAAGCAGAGACATTACTTTGCCAACAAAGGTCCTTCTAGCCAAGGCTATGGTTTTTCCAGTGGTCATGTATGGATGTGAGAGTTGGACTGTGAAGAAGGCTGAGTGCCGAAGAATTGATGCTTTTCAACTGTGGTGCTGGAGAAGACTCTTGAGAGTCCCTTGGACTGCAAGGAGATCCAAGCAGTCCACTCTGAATGAGATCAACCCTGGGATTTCTTTGGAAGGAATGATGCTCAAGCTGAAACTCCAGTACTTTGGCCACCTCATGCGAAGAGTTGACTCACTGGAAAAGACTTTGATGCTGGGAAGGATTGGGGGCAGGAGGAGAAGGGGATGACAGAGGATGAGATGGCTGGATGGCATCACTGACTCGATGGATGTGAGTCTGAGTGAACTCTGGGAGATGGTGATGGACAGGGAGGCCTGG
>SJYA01009505.1:0-14377 GCA_006410615.1 Neotragus moschatus
CATGTGTTCCAGGGCGCCCTTTACGCCAACAGCACATGTTCACCTTTGTTTCATTTCAGTCGTTCTGTGGTTTAATTCATCTGGATTTTATTAGGGTGCATGTTGTGAGGTAGGGGTTTAGCTTTATTTTCCTTTTCCACATGGCTAGCCGATTGGTCCAATACCATCTGTTAACCAATGAAGTATCCTTCTTTTCCCGATGTAAAATGCTATCTTCATCACACTCCCTTCAAGCACACGTGGAATATAGATCCGCCGTGCTTGTGGGCTCCTTTTACGTGCCATTTATCCTTTTGTGTCTTCCTGCTAACACGCCTGACATCTTAACCACAAGGCAGGCTGGAAGACGTATGACACAGGAAGTTTCCCAGGAGGGGGGCTGTGGGGAACATGGGGGGAGATGGAAAATTGATGATGGGAAGCACCGTAGGGGGTTTCCTCTGGAAAGTGATAAGTGCAAATCTCTGAGAAGCCCAAAGCTCTCCTTTCCCTTGACACAGACTGCAACAGGAGGGGAAAAAAAAAAAAAAAATCCGCAGGAGGAAAGACATATTCGGAAGAGAAAAAAAAAATGAGAAGAACAGGAGATAATGCTTATAGATTTTGCTCTCTCTTCCCTTCCCATCGTCTGTCTTGGTGAGGAAAGACTGCAGTGTCATTTTGGGCTTCAGCGTTAACTTGCCAATGGCTCAGCGGTAAGGAATCTGCCTGCAGTGTAGGAGACTCAGGAGACCTGGGTTCGATCCCTGGGTCAGGAAGATGCACTGAAGGAGGAAATGGCAACCCACTCCAATATTGTTGCCTGGAAAATCCCCCAGACAGAGAAACCCGGGAGGCTACAGCCCATGGGGTGGCAATGCAAAGAGTCAGACACACCTGAGAAGCTGACACACACTTAAGAGACCACCAGGCTGACGAGGGAGGCAAAGCAGAGCTACTCAGGAGCCGTCTCCCAGATGTGGATCCGAATGTTCTTCAAAACCAGGAGCAGCTTGCAGTAAGCAGGAAAACCCTCCNGGGGTGGCAATGCAAAGAGTCAGACACACCTGAGAAGCTGACACACACTTAAGAGACCACCAGGCTGACGAGGGAGGCAAAGCAGAGCTACTCAGGAGCCGTCTCCCAGATGTGGATCCGAATGTTCTTCAAAACCAGGAGCAGCTTGCAGTAAGCAGGAAAACCCTCCATTTCTTCAGTCATCCTTCAGTTGTCAGGAAGAACGTCCCCGAGTCCTGATTACAGCTGCAGAAACCACTCTGTGCTTTTGTATGGATGTAGTATGCACAGTGGGCTTCCCAGGAGCTCAGTGGCAAAGAATATACCTGCAAGGCAGGAGCTGCAGGAAACACAGGTTCTATCCTTCGGTGGGGAAGGCACCCTGGAGGAGGGCACGGCAACCCACCCCAGTATTCTTGCCTGGAGACTCCCATGGATAGAGAAACTTGGTGGGCTATACTCCATAGCGTTGCAAAGAGTCGNCCAGGAGCTCAGTGGCAAAGAATATACCTGCAAGGCAGGAGCTGCAGGAAACACAGGTTCTATCCTTCGGTGGGGAAGGCACCCTGGAGGAGGGCACGGCAACCCACCCCAGTATTCTTGCCTGGAGACTCCCATGGATAGAGAAACTTGGTGGGCTATACTCCATAGCGTTGCAAAGAGTCGGGACAGGACTGAAGCTATTTAGCATGCATTATACACAAATATGCGCTTCCTTTTTATTAATTTTTATTGGCATACACTTGCTTTACAATACTGTTAGTTTCTGCTTTACAGCAAAATGAACCAGCTTGTCCATCACTTCACATATGTTCTTTTTTTTTTTTTTTTTTTTCCTGTGAACATTTAAGTTCCTGGCAAATTTCAGTTACAGAATATAGTGTTATTAACTATAGTCACCATCGCCATTCAGTCAGACCTTACTCATCTTGGAACTGGGAGCTTATACCCTTTGACCAACTTTTCTCTCTTTTCCCAACCTCTAGGCAACTGCGTTTCCACTTTTCTCTTCCTATGAGTTCAACTTTTTTTAAAGAGTCCACATATAAGTGACACCATCCAGGATTTATTTTTCTCTGACTTATTTCACTCGGCATAATGCCTTCCAGTCTCATTCATGGTGTTGCAAATGACAGGATATCCTTCTTTTAAAAGACTGAATAACATTCCATTGAATACAGCCCATTCCGTACACACAATGAACTATATACAGTGGAATACATGTATGCGTCTTCTTGACCCATTCATTCACTGACAGATCCATGCGTGGTTTCTGTACGCTGGCTATTGTGAATAGCGCTGCTACAAACAACAGGATATCTTTTCAGATATCCTTTCCAGATAATGGTTTCAGTTTTCTTTGGCTATATACCCAGGAGTGGGATTGATGGAACATGAGGTAGTTCTATTTTAATTTCTTGAGGAGCTTCCATAGTGANGGGGTGGCAATGCAAAGAGTCAGACACACCTGAGAAGCTGACACACACTTAAGAGACCACCAGGCTGACCAGGGAGGCAAAGCAGAGCTACTCAGGAGCCATCTCCCAGATGTGGATCCGAATGTTCTTCAAAACCAGGAGCAGCTTGCAGTAAGCAGGAAAATCCTCCATTTCTTCAGTCATCCTTCAGTTGTCAGGAAGAACGTCCCGAGTCCTGATTACAGCTGCAGAAACCACTCTGTGCTTTTGTATGGATGTAGTATGCACAGTGGGCTTCCCAGGAGCTCAGTGGCAAAGAATATACCTGCAAGGCAGGAGCTGCAGGAAACACAGGTTCTATCCTTAGGTGGGGAAGGCACCCTGGAGGAGGGCACGGCACCCCACCCCAGTATTCTTGCCTGGAGACTCCCATGGGTAGAGAAACTTGGTGGGCTATACTCCATAGCGTTGCAAAGAGTCAGACAGGACTGAAGCTATTTAGCATGCATTATACACAAATATGTGCTTCCTTTTTATTAATTTTTATTGGCATACACTTGCTTTACAATACTGTGTTAGTTTCTGCTTTGCAGCAAAATGAACCAGCTTGTCCATCACTTCACATATGTTCTTTTTTTTTTTTTTCCTGTGAACATTTAAGTTCTTGGCAAATTTGAATTACAGAACATAGTGTTATTAACTATAGTCACCATCGCCATTCACTCAGACCTTACTCATCTTGGAGCTGAGAGCTTATACCCTTTGATCAACTTTTCTCTCTTTTCCCAACCCCTAGGCAACTGCGTTTCCACTTTTCTCTTCCTATGAGTTCAACTTTTTTTTTTAAAGATTCCACGTATAAGTGACACCATCCAGGATTTATTTTTCTCTGACTTATTTCACTCGGCATAACGCCTTCCAGTCTCATTCATGGTGTTGCAAATGACAGGATATCCTTCTTTTAAAAGATTGAATAACATTCCATTGAATACAGCCCATTCTGTACACACAATGAACTATATACAGTGGAATACATGTATGCATCTTCTTGACCCATTCATTCACTGACAGACCCATGCGTGGTTTCTGTATGCTGGCTATTGTGAATAGCGCTGCTACAAACAACAGGATATCTTTTCAGATATCCTTTCCAGATAATGATTTCAGTTTTCTTTGGCTATATACCCAGGAGTGGGATTGATGGAACATGAGGTAGTTCTATTTTAATTTCTTGAGGAGCTTCCATAGTGATTTCCTTAGTGGCCACATCAGTTTACATTCCCAACAGCACACAAGGGTTTCCTATTTGCCGCACTCTGGCCAGCATTCGTCTTCTCCTCTTTCTGAGAACAGACATACCAGCAGATGTGACCTCATAACTCACTGTGGTTTTGATTTGCATTTCCCTGATCATTAATGATACTGAGCACCTTTTTACACACCTGCTGGGAATTTGTGTGTCTTCTTTGGAAAAATGTCTGCTCAGATTCTTTGCCCCTATTTTGAGTTATTTGTGTTTTTGTTGTTTATTTGTGTGAATTTCTTGTATACTTCAGATGTTAACCCCTCATCAGATACGAATATACTTAGTCAAGCTACTATAAAATATAATTCCATTTAATTTAGTTTTAAAATTCACCTAATATGTGTTGAGATTTCTAGCATATTAAAAATCTACTGGCTCAATGGTAAAGAATTCACTTGCCAATGCAGGGAACATGGGTTTGATCCCCGGCTTGGGAAGATCCTTTGGAAAAGGGAATGGCAACCCACTCCAATGTTCTTGCCTGGAAAATCCCATGGACAGAGGAGACTGGTGGGCTACAGTCCAAGGGGTTGCAAAAAGTTAGACACGATTTAGGGTCTAAACAACAACAATAACTATAACAAAATAGATAAATGATTTCATAAGATGGAATCATCGACATGATAAAAAAAAAAAAAAAAAAGAAAACAACTTGATGGCAAGTACTTCATTTATCCTAAGATGTTAGGAATGTTTTTCTCACATTTTGTGGCATTCCTTTGACTGATTTTGTTGGAATAAATCTGCTGGAATAAGAACTTTGTTCTTAAGTATGGATTTGACTGATTAAATCTTGTAAAGGGATGTATATGTTAGGGGAAGCACGCTGACTGAAGCCGCCCACCCTGGCCAGGCCCTTTAGCAACCATTCACGTGAGCTGTTTTATGCCAGGAGATCCTGGTAAGGAATACGGAACTAATAAGCCACCACCAACCGGAAGAGTTCAGGAAAGGTCTAAAGGAGACATCATGTGTCAGTCTACTTCCCGGAATCCTTCTCTCTGGCATCCATCTTGGCTGAGCGATGCATGGTGCCACCNACCATTCACGTGAGCTGTTTTATGCCAGGAGATCCTGGTAAGGAATACGGAACTAATAAGCCACCACCAACCGGAAGAGTTCAGGAAAGGTCTAAAGGAGACATCATGTGTCAGTCTACTTCCCGGAATCCTTCTCTCTGGCATCCATCTTGGCTGAGCGATGCATGGTGCCACCAGGAAAGACTCTGAATTAGAATGATGGCCCAAAGACAACTTGGAAACTAATCCTATCACCATACAACCCGGGACTGTGAGCCACGTGGCAGAGCAGTTCTGGATTCCCTGACCCTGCTGCTCTCCACCCGGGTGCCCTTTCCCAATAAAATCTCTTGCTTTGTCAGCACATGTGTCTCCTCGGACAATTCATTTCTGAGTGTTAGGCAAGAGCCCAGCTTCGGGCCCTGGAGGCAGTCCCCCTTCCTGCAACAGATACACATGTTCTCAGAACACAGTTTGCAAGTCACACTCAAGCACAATTAATTTAAAACACTCAAGCACAATTAATTTAAAACACTTTTAACAGAATTTCCAGGTGAAAAATTCAAACTTCTGAGACTATCTGTGAAGAAACATAAAAGAGAAGTAGGGATGGGCAAGAGAATGTGTCAGAAACCTGGAAGACGGTGAGCTATCTGGACCTGCCTGGACAGGAAGACTGTGTCTGTGCTTTATCTTAGGGGTACTGCAACTCTTCTGCTGGGGGGTCCTACACATAATGCAACAGGTCACTGGAACAGAATAGACTGTGCAGGTATACACCTATACATTCATAGACAACCACTTTCAACAAGGGCTTCTCTGGTGGCTCAGTGGTGAAGAATATGGCGCCAATGGAGGAGACATAGGTTCAGTCCCTGGATGGGAAAGATCCCCTGGAGAAGGAAGAGGCAACGCATTCCAGTATTCTTGCCTGGGAGATTCCATGGACAGAAGAACCTAGTCTGTTACAGTCCATGGGATCACAAAAAGTCAGACACAACTTAGTGACTAAACAATAACAATTTTCAACAAAGGCATAAAAGCAATTGAATGGAGAAAAGATAGTCTTTTAAATAAATGTCTTGAATAATTATGAATCTGTTAGCCAAAAAAATCTATTAATATCTAGCACTGTATAAGCAAGCTAACTGAAAATGGATTATAATCCTAAATGTAAAACTTAAAACTATAAATCGTCTAGAATAAAATTTGTGATAAAAGCCTTTGTCAGCTTGGGTTAGGCAATCATTTCTAAAATAAACATGCCAAGTACAAGGCAAAGAAGAACAGTGAGGAACTGTCGGGATTTCCTTGCCAACTCCGTCCCTGCTTCGAATTCCCTGGATCCGCTGGGGCTGGACCCCAGCAAGGAACTAATCACCATCAAAATTAAAAATACCTGACTCCTGAAGACAGTGTGAAAAGGTCATAGGGGACTGTCACAGGCTAGGAGGACATGGTTATTGATCACTTAACTGGAAAATGGCTTATACCCATAATATGTAAAGAACTATCAACACTCAAGACTAGGAAAGCAAATATCCCAATAAAAAATGGGCAAAAGATTTGAAGACAGCTTCATTACCAAAGAAGATACATGAATGGCAAAGAACCCTATGAAAAGAGGCTAACCATCATCAGTCACAAGTATCAAATTAAAACCATGGTAGGGTTTCATGACATTTTTTTTAGGGCGACTGAATTTTTTTTAATGACTGTACCTCTGTTGGCAGAGGTATGAAAGGCCTGGAACTTTTAAATCCTGGTAGTGGAAATAAAGAATCATACAAAGACTTTGGAAAAGAGGTTAGTAGTTTCTTAATGGTTTAAACTACCATACAATTTTGTCATTTCATTCCTCAATAGTTTTCTGAGAGAAATAAAATAAATACATACAAGTCTTACAAAGACTTATATTTCCTATGTATAAAATTCTTCACAGAAATTTCATTTGAAATAGCCCCAAATTAGAAACAACCCAAATCATCGCACTGAATGAGTACATTAACAAACTATTGTAACTGCTCAGTAATAAAAATAATAAGCTGGTGATAAATGCTACAAAGTGGGTAGATCTCAAAATACTTATTCTGAATGAAGAAAGTCAGACCTCTATTCCCCACCCAAAATCCACCGAGCAAAGAATGGAGGAGAGAGGCTCCAGAGACAGACGGTAGGAGGGAAGAACTACAAGAAATCATGAGAATCTTTTTGGGGTGATAGATATGTTCATTATCTTAGTCATGGTGGGATTTCAGGAATCCATACATATAAACACATACAGACACACATACCTGTATCAAAGTACACATTTTAAACATGCACAGTTTATTATATCTCAATCTGTTAAACAAAGGTTAAAAACTAAGTATTGGGGAAAAAGAAGTTACCATCTATTTGTAGGACATATGTTACGTTAAACTTAAAAACGCATTCCAATATATATTAAGTACAGACAAATATGGTTCGATTCCACGTATATGTGGTAGCTAGCCTAGTTAAATTCATAGAGTCAGAAAGTGCATTAGTAGATACCTAGGGCTGGGGCGTGAGGCGTGGGGAAGGATTATGGGGAAGTTAGTGTTAAGTGGGGACAGAGTTTCAGTTTAGGAAGGTGAAACATTCAGAGTTTACAGCAATATGAATACACTTAGTGCTCTGAACTACACAGTTAAAGATGGTTAAAATAGTATGTCTTATATTATGCAACGTTTATCACAGTTAAAAAAATTTAAACACTAAGTCTTAGATTTCTGTCTGCATAACTTTCTTCTTAACCTTCAGTGCCCCATCAGTGTCCTCAGTCAGAGTCTATTTCTTCACCCTCTGCGTTCTTATTACAGGTTGTGCACACCAGAACACGTCCAATCGCCTTGTAATTATTTGCTCACATCTGTCTCTGCCCATTAGGGTAAAACGCCTTAAATTCACAGGCAAAATGTTGTGCCTGTCATATAGATGTTCAGTGGATGGTGAATGAATGAATAATCGGTGACCCTGGCATTGAAAACGAATGTTGTTCCAGAACAGATAAACAAAAAAAGCCAAGATAGGAGCATTCCCGCCATCATGGTCGTGAAGTCTGAGTCTAAATGATGTTTGACTTTGCTAACTGATGAGTAAAGAACAGGGCAAGTACTCTCACAAATATTTAAATTCCAAGTGCAAATACCAGTGGGCTAGAAGAACTCCCTAGGCCAGCACAAGGGAGCTTAACTAATGTAACAGGAGGTAATTAGGAAAGTAAACACTTTGGCAAAGTCTAGAGAAATATTCCAGAAAGATGAGCTTCTAAGGTCAAGCGTAGGAAACATTGGCTTGTATATTTTAGCCAGTGTGAGTAAAATTTAAAATGTCCCTTTTAGGTAAATATTCCTATGCTGAGCAAATACCCTGAACCATCCAAACAAATAGTAAACCACCTTTTACTATTGTGAGAAAGCTTATTTGAATCAAAATCATATACATTTCTATTCTATGTAAATGAATTCAAACTAGTTATTATAGTCTATGTGAAAAAGCACACAGGATTCTAATCTTTATTTAATTATCCAAATTAATTTCATATTAACCTAACAGCTTTATATATTTTATTTGTTTATATCTTGTGCGTGTGTGTGTGTGTTTTAAATTTAATTGCAGTATATTGCTTTTGGAGGAGATTTTGTAAAACACTGTGGGCAAGATGGGCTCACTTAGATTCCATCCCCAAGATCAGGGTTTGAGGCAAAGGTGTTTATTTGGAAGGGGATTATAGGAAATACCAGTATGGAATGGGAAAGGGTATAAATTTAGAGAACACTGGGAACTGGTTACTGCTCAGGGCAACTGGAATTACATTTTTGTTGGGACTTCTGGGGGATGTTAATGAGTGTGCTAAGACGCTTCAATCATGCCCAACTCTTTGCTGTTCTATGGCCTGTAGCCTACCTGGCTTCTCTGCCCATGGGCTTTTCCAGGCAAGAATACTGGAGTGGGTTGCCATTCCCTTCTCCAGGGGATCTTCCCGACCCAGGGACTGAACGCAGTCTCAAGTCTCTTGCATTGGCAGGAGTGCCAATTAGTGCCACCAGGGAAGCCCCTCTGGGGGATAACATGACATAGTTCAGACCTATCTCACCTAAGAGTTCAGAAAGCTGGGATATAACCCATTGCCCCCTCTGTCATTGGCTGAGGGCTGCTCCAGGGCTCTTCAACTCGTCTGTGCTCTGTGGTAGCCGTCACCAACCTTACAGCCAGGGTAACACCCAGGAGAAGAGCTGAAGGTGCTGGCAATGAGCAGCGGTCTCAGGTCCTGACACAGAGTGCTGAGAGGTGGGAGGGTGCATCTTGATTTTCCTGTTGACAGATTCTGAGCACAGGGTGGTGTCTTAGTCCACTCAGTTTGCTGTAACAAAGTACCACAAACTGGTTGATGTAGGAGCAACAGAAATTGAGGTCTCACAGTTCTGGAGGCTGACGTTTGAGATCAGAGTCTGGTGAAGGCCCTCTTCTGCCCCAGACTTCTCNCCGCAGAGTGCTGAGAGGTGGGAAGGTGAGGTAATAAAGGAAGGGGACCCTGCTAACATCTTGATTTTCCTGTTGGCAGATTCTGAGCACAGGGTGGTGTCTTAGTCCACTCAGTTTGCTGTCATAAAGTACCACAAACTGGTTGATGTAGGAGCAACAGAAATTGATGTCTCACAGTTCTGGAGGCTGACGTTTGAGATCAGAGTCTGGTGAAGGCCCTCTTCTGCCCCAGACTTCTCTTTGCATCCTCATGTGTTGAGAGGAGCAAGCAGCTCTCTGGGGTCTTGTTTATAAGAGCGCTAATCCCACTTCTAAGGGCCCCACCCTCATGACTTAAGCTCCTCCCAAAGAGCCCCTTCTATTGCCATGGAACTGGGATTTAGGACTTCAGAGTACGAATTCAGGAGAAACACAAACATTCAAAGCACAGCAGATAGCATTAACTGACTTGCATTTTTGCAGCCTCTCTGGTTACTGATGTTGGAAACTCTGGGTGGGCAGGACATGGTGCTGAGAGCAGAAACAGAGAGCTAGTTTGGGGAGCAGTTCAATCATTTGCCAGTGAAGTGTGGGCTTGAATTAATGCAATGATTGACAGTGAGAAGTGGGAAGATGGAAATGTCATGAGAAGACACTAATAGGATTTGTTTATGAAATAATTGTGGAAAGAAGGATAAAGAGAACCACCAGAGATGTCTCCAAAGAATTTTAACTCTGGGGAAGGGAAGAACCGAGTTGTCATTCAGTGAGATGGGAAAGACTGCAGGATGAGATTTTTTTATTTAAGGAAAAAAAGATGTGAAAACAAGAATCTCAAGTCTTGAAATATCTCTAAAAAGTAGATATTGTTATTCCCACTTTGTNAAGAAGGATAAAGAGAACCACCAGAGATGTCTCCAAAGAATTTTAACTCTGGGGAAGGGAAGAACCGAGTTGTCATTCAGTGAGATGGGAAAGACTGCAGGATGAGATTTTTTTATTTAAGGAAAAAAAGATGTGAAAACAAGAATCTCAAGTCTTGAAATATCTCTAAAAAGTAGATATTGTTATTCCCACTTTGTAGATGGGAAAGATGTTCTGAGAAATAGTGAGAGTTAACTGAGTTCTCTTAATTCTCTCTGTGCTGTCAAAGGAGGACAACTGTGTCTATTTTCAGGGTGATGAAGAGTAGATTTGAAGATACACTCGAAGTGCCTCATACACAATAGTAGATGCCCAGGAAATAATGGCAACTTCACTCTTAGCACTTTTGCAACATTTTATACTTGAATTTATATTTAGAAATTATGTTCACTGTTGCTCACAATTCTTAATATTCAGTAAGTTTCTCAAAGAGAAGTATCATTGAACAAAATGAAATGGACATCTAGCAAGAAGGCTACCGGATATCTTAGAGTAATCAGGGTTATATCAACAATGTAAATAAAATTTTCAACAAATGTCTATTCTTTGTAGTAAATTTATTTTAGTAAGCCATTCAGGCAGAATATGCACTGATTCCATTATAATCATGGAGCCATAAGTAACTTTTGTCGCTTTTCAAGGAAATTGAAACTACTAAGGGCTATCATCAGCAGCCTCAGTGTCTTAATAGTTCCCAGTATATTCATCCCTAAGTTATTCAGTGCCAGATTAGGCTATCTTCTTGATACCTGGGCTACTCTGTTCTCCACTGCATTCTTTTGGTTTACTAAGCCCTATCTCAAGTTTAACACTTGACCCCTTAATAGCTGAGGGCAGAGAAAATTACATCGGAGCCTCTGGATAAACGTAATCATTTCATTAATGTGCATATAGACAATAGGCAGATGCTTACCAAAGCCCTAAGATTTTTAAAGGTTACTGTGAAGATTATAAGAACTAAAGGCAGTTGTATTTTTGAATTACGATTTGAAACATGAACCAGTGTCTTTGAGCATCAGATGAATTATGAAGTAGGCCATATCTCAAATGCAAGGATGAGTATGTTATATAAACCACGAAGAATGAAGAATGCTTTCTAGAAATCATGCGTATCCTTAAAAGTCCAATATTCAATAGTGAAAACGTTAAAGTACTGATATGCTCAAGGAATTTAGAACTGCTTCAGTGTATAAATAATACAGATATTAATGTTAAGCAGATATTCACGGGGCTATAATTCTGGAGCCAAAAGNAAAAAAAAATGTCACTTCTCTCATATTGCTTCTGAATTCGAATGTGCATAAAGTTCTTTTTTATTCAAATCAACCATGCAAAATGCATGAATCTTCCCTAATAAGTTAATAAAACGTTCTCCTCCCTGAAATAGGAGGGTTAGGAGAAAGCGCTGATGAACCGCCTCCATCCATCAGCTCCCTTCCCCTGCCACCATGGGGCCAGCCTCCACCTGTTTCTCCCCTGCCCCGCCTTGCTGCCCTCCACCCCAAGTCAGATCAGGCCTCACCTGTGCTTGGAACCCTCCCTTCCTCTTCCCCTTCTTTTAACTCCGAGAAGGGCCGAATCCTTCCAGCGGTCCAGTGGTCCTGCATCTGGCTCCCCATAGCCTCCAGAACCTCATTTCCTGCCACACACCCTCATCCTCTACATGCATCCTGCTCCAGCCTTCCTGCCATTCCTCAGACCCCACGCTCCTGCCTCAGGGCCTTTGCACTTGCTGTGCCCTCTTCCTGGGACGTTCTTCCCGACAGCCTCACCTCCTGTGGCTCCCAGCTGCCTTCTGCACAACAGCGGTCCTGCTCCCCACTGTTATGTTCTCCCACCCACAGCTGTCATCTGTGCCCCGTATGATGGAGGCTCTGGGGAGCAGTGACATCTGTCTGTCTCACACAGGGCTCTCCCCCAGAGAGCAAGGGTGTCTGTCATCTCACTGGGGAGCCAGGAGCCTTCTGCTCAGACCCAACTATACCAAGATGCTCCAGCACCACCAGCCCTCCCCCTTCAGCTCTCAGGTCTTGGCTTCTCTCTGGGCCGATTCTTCCAAAGAGAAGGGTGGGAGCCCAGCAACCACAGAACAGACCAGCACCCTAGGCTCAGTCCCTCGGCTTTGATGGGCCCAGCTTAGCTCACACACTCACCCCGAATCAATCACCTTGGCCACAGGGGCAAGTGGGGCTCGTACTAAGCAGGTCTGGGTCCACACCCTCCCTGGAGCTAGGATGGGACCTGAGCCCCCTTCCCAAGAGGACAGCTGCAGTACTGGTACCATCCCCAGGGGCCCGAGAGTTGGGCAGGCCAGCCAGTAGCGATGCTGGTCAGCCGTCAAGGAGGGTGAAGAGGTCTGCAGAGAGCAGGAGAGGCCTCAGAGTGTAGGCGGAGCACTGCAGTCCCAAGTCTGACGCCTGGAGGATGCGGAGGATCGAGGGAGCCGGGTGCTGAGGAGAAATCTGGGTGCAGCTGTTGAGAGGCCCGCTGTCCTGTGGTTGCCCCCGAGAGCATGGTGGGGAGGGGTTGNAGCAGGAGAGGCCTCAGAGTGTAGGCGGAGCACTGCAGTCCCAAGTCTGACGCCTGGAGGATGCGGAGGATCGAGGGAGCCGGGTGCTGAGGAGAAATCTGGGTGCAGCTGTTGAGAGGCCCGCTGTCCTGTGGTTGCCCCCGAGAGCATGGTGGGGAGGGGTTGCAGCCATACCTGTTACAGCCATGCAAGACTCAAGGCAGAGTCAGGCTAGTCCTGGGCCTCTGAGGTTCGTCGCAGCCTGCTGAGCTGGGCTGGCCCCTGGGACCAACAAGTGAGGGTTTGATTCCACTTCCTGCCTCCATTCCAGCCCTGACTGTGGGACCCTTCCCTTCCTGTGCATCTCTGATGAACAGAACCCCTTTCTTGTAGAGACGTTTCCTGCTTTGGTCAGTTCTCAGCCAGCTCCTTCTCAAGTGGTTGTCCCTCCTGCCCTACAAGGGACTTCTCATCCCTCTTGTTTCATCCACTATGGGCCAAGTCTCTTTAACTCTAATGGAGCCTCTCATTTCTCCGCATTCCAAAGACATGCCCATCAGCCACTTAGAGGTATAAGCCAACATATTTCCCTTTTTGCCTGGCTGCCAGGAAGCTCGTAAATAAAGTTCAGTTCAGTTCAGTCGCTCAGACATGTCCGACCGTTTGCAACTCCATGGAGTGCAGCAGGCCAGGCTTCCCCGTCCATCACCAACCCCCAGAGCTTGCTCAAACTCATGTCCATCGAGTCGGTGATGCCATCCAGCCATCTCATCCTCGTCATCCCCTTCTCCTCTTGCCTTCAATCTTTCCCAGCATCAGGGTCTTTTCCAGTGAGTCAGTTCTTCGCATCATGTGGCCAAAGTATTGGAGCTTCAGCTTCAGCATCCGTCCTTCCAATGAATATTCAGGACTGAATTCCTTTAGAATTGACTGGTTTGCTCTCCTGGCAGTCCAAGGGACTCTCTTGAGACTATATAAAGTTACTGTTGAGTAATCTCTCACTGTGGCACAGGGTGCTTCCTTTTGTTTCTTACTTCCTGATTAGTCTTCTTTTCCACTTAAAGCTTTAAGTTTAATTTAAAGCTCTTTTATTTAAAACTGTATTCGCGGTCCTAGGTTTTGGCAGTTGACAAGTAACAAATCAGCAATGAGCAATGACATGCTGTGTGCCACCTGGATCTGAGATCTAAGATCTCCTCCTAACCCTGCTGTGAGCACTCCAAGCTGGTCACTCATCTCACGGCCTTGGTTTCTTCTTCTGTGGGAGGGGCTGGTCCCTCCCTAGGTGTTGGGAGGGTCAGGAGCAGCAGAGGACTGGGCAGCCTCTATGCTCGGGTGACCCTGGGCGAGCAGGTGACACTCTGGGCCTCAGTTGAGGGTTGGAAGTCAGGACCCCAGCCCACCCGTCTTCTCTTGGATTTGTCTAGTTGGGATGCCGTGGTCTCGGGCCCTAGGGGCCCCCTGATTCCTCAGACTCACAGTGAGTTGTGATGTCACAGAGAGTGAGCCGGGATCCCTGAGCAGGGAGGGATGGATGGGGAGGTGCTATGCCGCAGCCTGGAGTTCCCACAGTTCTGCTCGGACCCGTCTCCTTCCCTGCCCCCCACCCCCGCCCGCTCTGAGGTCGAAAAGAGGAAAGGACTAACAGACCATGGGCCGTTCGGTCGATACTTGCTAAGTGTGCCGGGGGCCCTGCTCTTACTAATGAACACAGACG
>SJYA01009506.1:0-14794 GCA_006410615.1 Neotragus moschatus
TGTTTCTGTTGCTGAAGAATAGCTATGAGGGCAGATGTGGCCTGGGAAGTCAGTAGCGATGCAGAAAGTGTTACATGGACCAGGTGAAAGGAGATTGTTGGTGACCTCCAGGTCAGGATTCCTGACCTCGGTCCTGTTGATGTTTGGGGCTGATGACCTTTTGTTGGAGGAACTATTTCATGTCCTAAAGTAGGATGTCACCTGCTTCCATGACCTCCATCCGCTGGATACCCATAACATCTCTCCCCCAGCTGTGACAACAGAAAAAGTTCCTAGGCGCTGTCATATATCCTCTGGGGGATGACCTGGCTCTCTGTTGAGAATCCGCCTCTAGACGAGAGACTGCAAGCATGAGGGGCAGCTGGGCTTGACAAGAGGGACATGGGTAGGCAGTGAGCCTGTAGAAGCCAGGGGTGCCTGCTGCAGGACATCTGGCCTGGTTCCATTGCCTGGCATGAAGTAGATCCTCCATGAATGGTGCTAAGTTACAGAGAAGGCAAGGCTTAAGAAAGCAAGGTTTAAGGTCCTTAAGAGAGCAAGACCCTTAATGGCCTTAAGAAAGCAAGGGCTGAAGGGCCTTAAGAAAGCAAGGCTACTGAAGATCCTCAGAGGCTCTAGGTGTCCATGAGATTAGCACTCAGCAGGGCCTGGACCTTGTCAGGCTACCCTCCCCTGGGCTAGGAGGCCATGAGGGGCACCTCCTTGGGGGACGGGTCATGCTGGGTGGCTGTTTATCTGTGTGCCCAGGGCTGCCTGCTGGGCGTATTAGAGGCCATGAAATAATGATGAGACCTAAGAGGGGTAATTAAAAGCCATGGTGACATTGATCTGCTGAGATTTCTGAGTGAACCCAGAGCACACGGGGCGACTCTCCATCTTACCACATGCAGACCTGGCCTGATTGGCCCCCTGGGCATTGCTGGGGCCACAGCATCTCACCTGTGGCCAGGAGACTCCCAGGGCAGCAGCCGAGCAGGCTTCAGAGGCTGTACAAAACAAGCAGCCTGGGCCTGGGGGTAGCCAGCTGCTGGGCTCAGCCCTGGAAAGGCAGGAGCTGGAGAGTCTGTTAAAGACACAGGTCATCATTCTGCATGGTCTCAAAGGTTAACCTTCGGCCCCAGAGGTTCTCCAGATAAAGACTCTGAGATACTCTAGAGCCATGCTGTCTGTCTTGGTGAAGGACATGTCCACCTTTGCAGTTCAGACCCTTTTCAGCCTGCAGTGTCTACAGGAAAGGTTGCTCTCTGGATGCAAACTAAACTATTCTTGACCCTCTGTCCTGGGCTGAGAACCCAGCATACTTTAAAAACTGAGAACTCGGAATATTTACTCATCTTAGTCTTTGTGAAGCTGGATGCTTTGACTGGAAGAATAATGCTTTTCTTGCTGTTAATACAGGTTATCAGTGATTTGCTTCTTAGTTGTTACTTTAGCTTCAAAACTGACCTAGTGAGTGGATTTAATACAGTATAGAGTCAGACAGCCCTGAGACATGGTCTCAGGTCCACCAACATCTCTACGATCTGGAGCCAGTCACTTAAGGATATTGTGTCTTAGTCTTCCTGTTGGTAAATGGAAATAAAAATAATCAATGCCATAGTGAGGACTGAGAAAGATGTTTGCAAAATCATGAACAATGAGGAAGGGTTGGTTCATTTGGTGAGTTGCTGTAGGCTTAAGATTCTTCTGTCCTCCAGGCCCTGTGAACTGGCCATAGGAAGCTCACTTCACAGATGAAAAAACTGAGGCAACAAGTATTTTTTTATGAGCTGGGGTTCCATAGTGAGCCTCCCCACTCAGTCCATCTCAAGGAAGCTACCCAGGCACTCGCTCTACAGGAAGCCCCAGGATTGCCTCCCTTCCCACCCACCAGAGCCTGAACTGGCAAGTACCCTGCCTAGTTACATAATCACAGCCTCCGTGTGTCTCTGTGAAAACCTGGCCTATTTTTCTGCTCTCGGCCTTCACCACGTGGCAGAGGGGTCGGGGGGTGGGGGATGGGAACTGCATCTCTGCTCTTCATACTGTAAAGGAAGTAACAACCCTATCAGATGGGAGGAAGGAAAAGTTTCTCAGGGCCTTAACAAAATAGCCCGTCTCCCACGCGAGCGCAGGCCTGCGGTCAGATCACTAGTTTAAATGTAGATGGGCCTGTTTCTTTCTTGTAAGCTGCCTGGAGTAGGTTGAAAGAGTCTTCCGGATTGTGGAGAGGATGCTCTGAATTAAAGTCTTAGAAAAAACACCACCTCCTCACCATTGCAGCCTCATGCCACCCTTTGTAACAAGGGTGATGCCTGAGCTTTGATCAGCCAGGGGGACATCTGCAAACTGCTCCAAGTTAAATGCGGAGTGTCACCCAACCCTGATGGAGAAAAGCTTGGAGGAAGGAATGACCATGTTCTGAATGCCCTGGTCCATGTACCTATTTATTTAATAGAAGTTTGATCTGACTGACACCAGGCTCTTCCAAGTGATGACAGTCACAAGCACTGTCTGCAGAATGTTTTCCGAGCCTCAGGTCCTGGGCTGTCAGGGCCAGGCTGTGACATTCTGCCGTCCACTGCTCTGCTAAAGAACCTTCCCTGCTTTCCCTGTGTGCTCTGCTTGCAAATGACATCGAGTTTAGAAACTGAAACTGTGCCTGATCCTTGGGCTGCCATACGTGCCGTCTGTCACATGGAGAAAAGAGAGAGCATCCCCTGTCTCTTAGCTCATGCCAGTCCATGATCTTAGAATCAAAAAAGCTTTGCAAACCAAAGTCATTTTCCTTTTTGATCTGGTGGCAAAACTGAACTTGAACTGATGGGACGGTTATAAGGCTATTTATAGTCCTTTTCCCCCACACAGTATGAATATTCATACATTTTGCTACAGAAATCTGAATGCATGCTATCCCACGAAGTGCTGCCCCAAAGTCTTCTTGGAGGCAGGATGTGTGGGGGGGGCTGCTGTTATATAGTATACAATTGTGACACACAGTAGCATTCTATAAAGGGCCAAATTCTGATTTCTGAAGGGCATCTGGCCCCACTAGTTTCCAAACAAGGATGGAGGGCCTGTGAATCACATCTGCTGCCCTCTTCAGAGTTGGACTCTGCACACAGTGTAGGGTGGTGGCAGCTGTAGGCACTGGAGATCAGATCAACTTTGCACTCGAGTCTGCTTGATGCACGTGAGGCCTGCAGCATTCCCAGAAGTTGGAAACCATGGGAGCCTCGGTTTCCCCATCTTCAGGACAGAAAGAGATAACAAAGCATCTCCCTTGCAGGACTGCTGGGAGGTTGATGTGGCTGACGTGTGAAAGGACCACATAGGCATGGCCTCTGGGGGCGTGCTCAACTGGGTCCCCATTTTCATCTGCTCTGAGTTAAGTGGCTTTCAGGCCTGATGCAAAGAGGCAGTGAAACTCTCACCTCGTCTGAGATCACTGCCCTCAGCCTGAAGTCAGATGTGGCCCCAGGGAACTTGGGCAGGGGCGATAATGACACGGTGAGACCTGCAGAGTCCGCGCCAATTAGCAGGAGCCACCAAGACCTCTTCAGCATTAATTAGCTGCCCCTGACCTGGTGCTGCCGGGACTCCCAGCCTCTCGGGGGCACTCAGGGAGGAGCGCAGCCCTGACCTGGAGAGCTGAATAAATAGGACAGAGTTGGGCTTTCCAAGCAACAAGGGCGATGATGCAAGGCTCTCCCTGGGATCAGGTGTGAGACAGGCTCTCTGGACAGACAGACAGGGGACCCTGGGAGGAAGGACAGTGGAGGGGGGCAGTTCTCCCGCTCTCAGCCTCCCCACTTCTGCTTTGACGGTTGGATTATAATTCAGCTCCTCTCCTTCTCTCTCCAGGCATTTCTCCTGTCTCTCTGTGGACGGTTCCTGCAGGAGTGCACTCCGGCCACCGAGAGCAAGCACCCCGGCCACCGAGCACAAGCACCCCGGCCACCGAGCACAAGCACCCTGGCCACCGAGCACAAGCAGCCCTCTGAGCACAAAGCTTCGTGGATGGGACAGCCAAGGGTCCTGGCTCTTCTCCACTGAACCCAGGGTTAGCTCCCCAAAGAAGATACTTCATAAAATGCAGGAGAGCTTGCCTTTCCTGGGTGAATTTTCCACTTTATTTCAGACATAGGTATTCAGTCAAGCCAGCTGCTTGCCAGGTACATTTTTGATCCTGAAGATACAGTAGGGAACAGGAGAGAAAGTCCTTGATCTAATGTTAGGGGGGGTGGGCAAGAGAGAAATATAGAGATAAAGCAAAGAATTTCAGAGGGTGATAAGTGGTATGAAGAAAACTAAAGGTGGATAATAGGATAGAAAATGCTGGAGGCAGGAGAGGATGATCAGGGAAAGGATCTTTGACAAACGGACACTGAGGTCATATGAGTGAAGTGACCAAAGGAAAAAAGTCTTGCTAACTGGGAAGAGCAGCCCAGAGGCAGACAGAACAGAGAGTGCAAAGGCCCTGGGGCAGAAGTCTGCTTGGCATATTTAAGGACAATCAAAGAGGATGTGGGACTTTCCTGGTGGTTCAGATGGTAAAGAATTCGCTTACAATGCAGGAGACATGGGTTGATCCCTGGTCGGGAGGATCCCCTGGAGAAGGGAACGGCAACGCATTCCAGTACTCTTGCCTGAAGAATCCCAGGGACAGAGGAGCCCGGTGGGTTACAGTCCATGGGCCACAAGGAGTTGGACATGACCAAGTGACTATGACTTTCACTGTTTCACTTCTCAAGGAGGATGTAGGAGAGATGAGGCTAGAATACAGAGTCAGAGAAGCCGAACGTTTTCTCAGTTAATCACTGCATTCTTCTAGAGGTCATCTGCTCCATTTCACAAAAAACGAAACTGAATCAGAAAATGGAGTGTTTGTGCAACGTCACCAACACTTTAGGTTACAAAAGAGGATCCTAACTCAAGTCCACAAAGCACAAACCGTTTTCCACAATATCTTTCTAGAGCTGGGGAATTTAGAAACAGTTGTCTAAGCCCCAGCCAGCGAGTGATGCCTTATCTACTAAGAGCTGTAGGGACTTAGTAACTATCCCAGCCTGCAAGGCAAGTGACAACCACGGAAATCCAGGCTCCACCTTCTAAGAGGAGCAGACTAAGGATGGGTTAGAAGTAAAAGTGTTAGTCAGGCAGCTGTGTCTGCCTCTTTGCGGTCCCATGGACTGTAGCCCGTCAGATGCCTCTGTCCACAGAATTCTCCAGGCGAGAATACTGAAGTGGGAGCCATTCCCTTCTCCAGGGGATCTTCTCCACCCAGAGATCTGACCCTCCTCTCCTACTCCTCCTGCACTGGGAGGCAGATTCTATATCACAAAACAAGCAGGCACTTAGAACTAGGGAGACCGAGGCTCAGGGAGGCTGAGCATCTCAGCCAGGGCTTGTAAGCAGTACGGTCTCCATCCAAAGCCTGACCATTCGCCACGTTGGATGGCGCTGGATACAGATGAGACGGAGAAGTCCAAACAAAGAAGACCAGAAAAAAAAAAAATAGTCATCCTGGTATTTGAAAAGTTGCTTTTATTGGATCGACCGGATTTCTGAGAAATCAGCAACTTCATTTAACTGACAAAAGACCACTTTTCCACCGAGAGAAAAAAAAAGTTATTATTTTAACCTCCCACCTGATTCCTTTTTAAAAAGTGAAACGTGATTTTGAAAGAGTAATTACACATATTTATATCCTATGAGTGGGAAGCAGAGCCCGTCAATGAATCACCTGCTTTCTACAACTCTGCGTCGGCCCAGACATGTGAGATAAACCTGAAGTTGATGTCTGAGGGGTGGGACCCCTGCCCTGATTGGACAGTCACCTGTGGGGGGAGGGTTGAGATGGAGGAGGGAAGAGGCTCCCACCGGCCTCCTCACCCTCCTTCACAAAGAGCAGTCACTTCACTCAGGGATGGAAGTGCTCCTTCGCTCACGTTTTCTGCTCCTCTTTCTCTCCCTCCCTCCCTCCCTCCTCCCTCCTTGCACAAAGGTTTACCTGCTACCTACTGGGATTCCAGCCCCTTGCTTGTATGAAAAGCCAGAGGCTAGCAAGAAGCCCTTGATTCTTCCTGAGTTCAATTTATTTATGAGAAACCAGCCCAGGTTCCTTCCCTGGAAACCCTCATATTCCAGGGATGCGCGTGTAACTCGTGACATCAGGATACAGCCTGAGATCCGGAGAGAAGGAACCGAGGTTCTCAAGACGCCGAGGACCCGGGTGGGAAGAGGCTCTGCTTTGGAGGGAAGGGGGTGCAGCCCCAGTCTTGGGGCTCCAGGGTATCAGAGCAGGACAGAGGGGCCAGCCAATGCCCGTGGGAACAGCAGTGTTTGTCAGAGTGGATGCAGGAAAGGATACGCACCACTCTTTACATGGAAATAGTGATCACTCGAGGCTCTGAAACCCAGGCTGACTCACATCCTCTGGTAGGAAAGCCCCCACCCCAGTGCCTCCCTGGGGTTCAGCCAAATTGCTGGAGACAAACAAGGGGCCCCAGCACAGCAATCACAACGCCAGGATTTCTGTTCTGACCAGTTGTGCCCTAAACGGGCCCTTAAGATCATCTTCTGACTCTTGGGATTTTCTGAGGCCTCAAAAACCAACTTCATACAGAGGTGAGGGTGTGGAGAACAAGATACTTCTGTGGGCAGGCCAAGAGTGTCTAATTAGATATGAGGCTTTGGGCAAATTGCATAACCTTTATAAGCCATCTCATCATCCGTGAATAAAGGACTATCACCCACTCCATCTAAGTGCTATGAAAAATGAGTCGCTGTTTTACAAACACTCTGTAATCTGTCATATTTATTATAAATAGGAGAGAATTAACATTCTTTAAAGAATTTATTGATATAATCACACCCAGTGTGTGTGTATGTGAGTATAAATAATAAATGGATCTATATATGTGGTGTTAAATATGCCAATATATGCAATTGGATTTTAAAAATGGGTCTTGAAGTATTGTTTTAACTCTCACGGCTTTCTGATGGGCCTGGAATCAAATTAGTCGACGGCTATGACTGCCATGGGGAAAGATCATTTCAGGAATGATAAGAATTGCCATATCAGTTAGTACCGGCTTGTTAATGAAACTTCAAAGTTGAAACCAAAGTAGGAGTCTTGCAGATGGCTCCAGAGAAAACGTCGTGCATTTCTGCAAATCTTCTTTCCGTCTTTAATGAGTGTGTCACCTCTCTGCGCTTGCATTTGGGCATCACGGCCAAATTTTCACTTTAGTTCATGTCTTTTTTTTTTTTTTCCCTCGTTTAATCCTGAAAATCTGTAGCCACATCATCAGCTCCTTCTTAATTATACCATATTCTTTACATCTGTCCTGCTAAATAACTCTAATTGAAATAGCACCGGCGTGAATTTTTGTAATGTTCCCCCCAAGACATCCCCAAAGTGACTCACGAGAAAACAGACTGAAGTCACAGCTGGAAGCACGTCAAGGATCATTTCCATTTTTACATGATTAATTTGAATTTAATATCTTAAATCAAAACCTGATTAATTTAAATAAAATTTTGATGGTGCCCTGCTTCTAATATACATTGCAGTAATTAGATTCGGCTTAATGTGATTTTTTTTTTACATAATTAAAAAAAAGGGGGAAGTCAAGTGTAACAATGCAATGTTGATACAAATCTGTCTAAATATATATAGGGGACCAGTGTTTTGGACATTATTCAGGTGAAGAGAGAGTGGTTAATGAAAGGGATGATACTGAGCTGTTGATAAATATTCATATTCTGTGCTTGCCCGTATCTCGAGAGAAACAATTCATCCTAAAATTAAAAAGGAGACAAAGTTTTCATTCCAAATATGTGAAACTCACCACATGTCATGGAACCAAGAAGTTAATCATGGACAACATACAATCTTGCTGGACTTCCCTCATGTGTCCATGCGTGTAGTCAGTCGTGTCTGACTCTTTGCAACCCCAGGGGACTGTATCCCGCCAGGGTTCTCTGACTCTGGAATTCTGTGGCCCGGTGATTAAGAGTTCACAGCTAAGCCACAACTAGAGAGCCCGTGAACCCCAACCAAAGATCCCACACAATGCTGCAAAGATTCTGTGTGCCGCTAATGATTCGACACAGCCAAATAAATACATATCATATATATGTGGATATTGGAGAAGGCAATGGCACCCCACTCCAGTACTCTTGCCTGGAAAATCTCATGGATAGAGGAGCCTGGTAGGCTGTAGTCCATGAGGTCGCAAAGAGTCGGACACGACTGAGCGACTTCCCTTTCACTTTTCACTTTCATGCACTGGAGAAGGAAATGGCACCCCACTCCAGTGTTCTTGCCCAGAGAATCCCAGGGACGGGGGAGCCTGGTGGGCTGCTGTCTGTGAGGTCGCACAGAGTCGGATGCAACTGAAGTGGCTTAGCGGCTTAGCAGCATATGTGGATATATATACACATATACGTGTGTGTATGTATTTATGTATATGTACATAAGCATACCCACATATATATGTGTATATGTATATATCCCCATATATTGATACATATATGTACACAGACATATATAATGTATATATACAGCCTCACTCATGCCAAGGTACGTTTCTCAAGTTCTTCAGATGCTGAGTGAGTGCCTCCTCTACCCCAAGCCTGCAGCATTGCAGACCCTGCCCAGCCAACTGGGAACATGGGGCTGACTGCTGGCAGCTCCCTGGCTTCAGAAAGGCCACGCTCTGAGGACCCTGCTCTGCGTGACTTCCCCCGCTTGGGAGAAGGAAAGGAGCCTGAAGGTTATTGTAAGCTTGTCATTAAGTTCATTCTTCTGTTTACCCCAATTCTAGTTAGCCAAGATTTATATACTATGAAGTCCCCGACAAAGAAGGAAGCATCCACATCCAGACATTTCAAGAGAAGGATTGCATTCTAGAGAGATCTACCTCAAACTCCCTGCGTAATAACCAAGAGGAAGTAACCTGATAAAACAGTCCTTCAGAGAGATTCTGAAAAATGTGTTTTCTAACCTGAGTCTTACCCCATTTGGATGAGTGACCCTAGACCGACACATCTTCTCAGACCAGAGTCAGTAGCTTTGGAAGGTGATTGGACGTGATGAAAGTGGAAGTGTTAGTCTCTCAGCTGTGCCTGACTCTTTGCGATCCCATGACTGTAGCCCACCAGGCTCCTCTGTCTATGTACTTCTCCAGGCAAGACTCCTGGGGTGGGTTGCCATTCCATCTGAGCCACCAGAGAAGCCCTTTTGGGGCTTCTCATGATAAGGGCCTTCCAAGCTAGTTCTGCAGGACCCTTGCCTGGAGATGATGAGCCTCAGAGATCTCAGAGCTCAAGAGGACTGAGATGGCCAAGCTCTGTCCCACGCCAGGGTTCTTGGGTGGATTCATCTGATGTTGTCCTGCAAAAACAGAGGTCCCTGTCTGAATGTTAATGAACTCATGATTTTCAGAACCAAAGACGAATGAGGAGGGGCAGTAGACGGCAGAGCAGAAGGCGGGCTGAGACTGATGACTCCTAGGTCTTCCAGTTATTTGTTAAACATTGGCTTTCCTGGTGGCTCAGCTGGTAAAGAAACTGCCTGCAATGCAGAAAACCTGGGTTTGATCTTGGAGTCGGGAAGATTCCCTGGAGAAGGAAATGGTTACCTAATCCAGTATTCTTGCCTAGAGAATCCCATGGTCAGAGGAATCTGGCATGGCAGGCTTATAGTCCATGGGGTTGCGAAGAGTCGGACATGACTGATCAACTAACATTTTCACTTTCAAGGAATCTTTGGAATATGAGAAAAAGAGATGAGATAACATAGACCATGTGTTATGCAGAATAAAGGCGGCTGGTAATGATAAAAATTACTATTGTTAGCCAAACTTAAATTTCACATTCCCTTTGAACCCTGGTGGCTCAGATGGTAAAGTATCTGCCTGCAATGCAGGAGACCAGGGTTCAATCCCTGGGTCAGGAAGATCCCCTGGAGAAGGAGATGGCTACCCACTCCAGTACTCTTGCCTAGAAAATTCCATGGACAGAGGAGCATGGTAGGCTACAGTCCATGGGGTCACAAAGAGTCAGACATGACTGAGCGACTTCACTTTCTTTTGAATGAATCACTGGTATTAGATATTTTCTATATGCATAGCACTACTGTGTGCAGAGCAGTAAAAGTCCTGCTTTCTGTGAATCAGAAATTGCACAATAACACTCTACATCGGTACAATGCCTCTGACTATAAAGATTTATTAGCCACCTCTTTTCTCTCTCTTCCTTTTCACTCCCTCCCTTCTTCCTTCCCTTTTCCCCCTATTCTTTATTTCTTCCACCAATTCAGGATCCATACTCAGGGCTGATTTCCTTTAGGACTGACTGGTTTGATCTCTTAGTCAATCCTAAAGAAAATCAACCCTGAATATTCACTCAAGGACTGATGCCGGAGGTGAAAAGCTCCAATACTTTGGCCACCTGATGTGAAGAGCCAACTCATTGGCAAAGACCCTGATGCTGGGAAAGACGAGGGCAGGAGGAGAAGGGTGTAACAGAGAATGAGATGATTGGCTGGCATCACAGACTCACTGGCCATGGATTTGAGCAAACTCTGGGAGGCAGTGAAGGACAGGGAAGCCTGGTGTCCTGCAGTCCATGGAGTTGTAAAGAATCGGACACACTTTGTGATTGAACAACAACAACAGCAAACAATTTACTCAGAAGTTTGTCCAGGAACCCTAACCCCACAGGATTTAGGGAAGAGAAAAATCACCAGGCGGGTCAGAGCACAGAGGCAGGAAAAGAATGTGATGTGCAGAGACTCAGGAAAAAAAAAAATCTGCCTAATTTTATTTTATTTTTTTATTTAAATTTTTATTTTTTAGTTTGTTTTGCTTTACAATACTGTATTCATTTTGCTATACATTGACATGAATCAGCCACGAGTGTATATGAGCTCCCAATCCCAACCCCCCTCCCCGCCTCCCACCCCAGATCATCCCTGGGCATCAGTCCCAAGCATCCTGCATCAAACCTAGACCAGCGATTCATTTCACTTATGATATCATACATGTTACAATGCCACTCTCCCAAATCATCCCACCCTCTCCCTCTCCCACAGAGTCCAAAAGGCTGTTCTATACATCTGTGTCTCTTTTGCTGTCTTGTGTACAGGTTTAACATTACCATCTTTCTAAATTCCATATATATGTGTTAGTATACTGTATTGGTGTTTTTCTTTCTGGCTTACTTCACTCTGTATAATCGGCTCCAGTTTCATCCACCTCATTAGAACTGATTCAAATGTATTCTTTTTAATGGCTGAGTAATACTCCATTGTGTATATGTACCACAGCTTTCTTTAAAAGCTAACCATAACTGATTTTAAATATCTTTATGAGGATCTCTGCATTTGGACACAGACCATATTCACAAGTTTGCCTTTCTTCAAACTGACCTCTCTCTAAATGAGACATGTAAAATAAGATAAAATTTGCATTTATCAGAAAGTTTGGTGGCAATGACTGATACTCAGTAAGAACAAATTTTAAAGAAGCATTTTTACTGGAAAAATACTAGGGAATCTTACAGAACAACCAGGCTACAGGCAAAGCAGGGAACCAAGAATTCAAATAATTCGAAATAATGCAAATGATATCAGGACCATTTATTACTCTTCTACTTTCTTAACTTTTGGGGTCTATTTAATAGCTCTCTGTCCCCAACCCCCCACCCCCTTAATGCCCTTTCACCTTCCCTATCATTATTCTGCTCTCATTTTCCCTCTTTCTACAATCTCTCTCCCACATCACCCTCTACCAAAGAATCCACCTTTCTTCTTCCAGCCAAAAAGGCATGACAAGTGTCCATTTGCCACTTTTGATCTCTTTCACATTAAAACTTTAGCCACAAATAGTGCACATAGTGTCAAGAGATACTAGAGAAGGAACACACTGGCAAACTATGACCATGGACCCATGTCTAGACCAACCAGTCTCAGGCCAAGAGAAGGAAGTACTATAACTTTCCAGAGTGAAATGAATCAACTATTGTGTAGTAAAGTGACATCTCTAGGACAATGAAGTGGAGTAGGGCACAGTTTCCAGCTGAAAAGACAGGGCCTACATTTTCAGGAAGAAAATATTCAGCAGGTCTTTGCCCAATTTTTTTTTTTAAAGCAGATATTAAAAGACTTAAATGTGACACTCACATATTCAGATGGCCTATACATTGGTACTTAGTAACTTGAGCATAAATTTCAAGGATTTCATGTAAATGAAATCCAGGCTGCTAACAGACATTCTCTTTCATTTTACTTCATTATTATTTATTTAATGTTCCCAGTACTGTAATAAAACACTAAACAGTGTTTAACTTCTTTCTGTGAAGTACTTTTTTGTCTAAATATTTTCAATAANGGTACTTAGTAACTTGAGCATAAATTTCAAGGATTTCATGTAAATGAAATCCAGGCTGCTAACAGACATTCTCTTTCATTTTACTTCATTATTATTTATTTAATGTTCCCAGTACTGTAATAAAACACTAAACAGTGTTTAACTTCTTTCTGTGAAGTACTTTTTTGTCTAAATATTTTCAATAAGTAGTGGTTTTCTTTAAAGTAACTGGAACAGTCACACTATTAAATTTAAATTGATCTTATGAATGAGAATGATTTTCTCCATCCATTGTCTAGAACAGTGCTTCAAAGAAGTGGTAACATAGCAGCTATGCACTTAATAAGATAATGGCATCATTTAAGAACGACTTTTAAAATACAATGATGCTAAAATTCCATCCAAATGCTGTAGAATTTGTACTAATTATCTCATAAGAATGTTAAATAACTATTTATACTGGAATAAGGCTTTTTAACCCATACAAAGGAACATTACATTTCTCTATCATATGAACATGGGTTTTAGTATAACTATTGAGATCTCCAAATATTTGAGAATTAAATAAAGTGTCACAACAAATATAAAGACTACAAATTTTTATTTTGAGTCAAAAGTAATACAGCTGATCCTTGAACAACACAGGTTTGAACTTATACACTAATTTTTTTAAATAGAAAATGCTTGGTATTACATGACCTAAGGTTGGTTGAATTGGAGAATGCAGAACCTAGGAAATAGAGGGCCAAAGTAAAGTTATGCTCTTGTTTTCAACTGCTCAGAGGTTCAGTTCCCCTAATCCCTGTGTTGTTCAAGGGTCAGCTGTATTTTCTATTGTGTTTGTAAGACTCATACTCAAAAATTACAATGCTTTTAATCATTTTCTTTTGTTATTTTTTTGTTCTTGAAGTCATGTCTACTCTTTTGAGATCCCATGGACTGTAGCCTGCCAGCCTCTTCTGTACATGGGATTTTCTAGGCAAGAATACTGGAGTGAGTTGTCATTTACTTTTCCAGGGGATCTTCTCAACCCAGGGATCCAACCCAAGTCTCCCACATTGTAGGCAGATTTTTTATCAGTGAGCCACCAGGGGAGCACAGTCATTTTCCTTAACTTTCCTGAATGAGGGAGAAGAGGCTATTTGGTTCCACTCCATAGATTCTTGTGTGGACATCCACCCTACCCAAGATTCCAACCCAAGCTTGTCTACCTAAGAAGAAAAAAGAGGACTCAGAATGGAGCAAAAATTTCCTAGCTAGGTCTGTTCTCTTACTATTCTTTAGATATAGTCCAGCTCCAGGGCTAGGGCTTCCCAGGTGGCGCTGGTGGTAAAGAACCTCCATATATTAAAAGCTTCTGCACAACAAAGGAAACCCTAAGCAAGNGGGGATTGCAAAGAGTCGGACACGACTGAGCGACTTCACTCACCATGGGGTAAGTGGGTGGGGAGGGATAAATTGGGAGATTGGGATTGACATATACATATTACTATATATAAAATAGATAACAAATAAGGACCTACTGAATAGTACAGGGAATTCAGTGGGGGAATTCCCATGTAATGCTCTACATGGGAAAAAATATCTTAAAAAAAAAAAGGATATATGTACATGTATAACTAATTTACTTTATAGTATACCTGAAACTAACACAACATTGTGAATCAACTATATGCCAATAAAAAAAATTTTTAATAGATAGGAGACTCAGTCATGCAGAATGAAGATGTCCTCAAAACTGCTGTACATTACCCCTGTAATTAAAAATACTCTTTTACACACTGAAACTTTTGTTAAGAGGATAGATCTTACATTGAATGTTCTTACCACAAGAAAATAAAATAAAAATAAGAAAATAAAAAGAGTGGAAAGGTAGTGACTCTAAGAGACTCTGGGCTTTCATGCACCCAGGGCCATGCTGGCTCTTCTAACTGAAGCACTCTGCCCTTCCCCTTTCTCCTCACCTGACTGACTTCAACACATTGCATTTATCAAGGCCTCTGGGAAAAAATTTTCCGACTCTTAGCTGAGTTGTATCACTTGTTTGTGCTCCTTAATACTCTGCTTCTGTTTATATCAGTACCCCTTTCCTCCTTGCCGTAACTGTCAACATAACAATTACACAGAAGCCAAGCATCAGTACATATCTGCATGTCATATCTCTGAGCCACGTGTGACTTTAGAAAATTGGAATCAACAATACTGGAGGAACATTTTCTTTTTTAAAATTTACGCAGACACTGTTATTTCTTTACCTGCAAGACTATCATGAGACAATTCGAAGAACCTGGTATTAAAATCAATCACTATTTATCACTACCATCGCCTTGTTTCTCTGCATGAAACCACAAGAACACAAGCCTTTCCAAAGATTTCCAGAGTATCCTAAAGTTTATAATTTTAGGGAATAAGACGCAGATATCTTTTTTTTTTTT
>SJYA01009509.1:0-14677 GCA_006410615.1 Neotragus moschatus
TTTGCAGCCCTGCCATTCCCCCCAACCCCTTCCTTAGAATCCAGCCCCTCTGGGGCGGGTGGAAGGAGGAAGCTCCATTGATCTTTTTTATTGATGAAGCCAATTAAGTAAGCCACGCCCCCGAGGCTGTCGGCTTGCCTGCAAAGGGCTTTGTTTTTCACCCTCACCCGCTCCTCGCGGGTTCCCACTCCCCCCTTTTGAGGCGATCCTGCTAACTCACTGCTCAGCCCTCTCGCGACCAGCCACGCTCGGCCCTTATTGGTGTGTTGCGCTGCCAAAAAGAGGGGTGGGAGGCTGTCGCCGGCGCGGCGTGACGGGCAGGCTGGATGGAGCAGGTAGGAGGGGTTGGCCATCTGGCCGGGTGCGCTCTCAGGTCTGGCTCCCCTTTCTAGAGGTGAATTTACAACCCATGAGGCATTACTCAGCCGGGAGGTATTTCCTATCCTGGTTGTGCATTTCATGAAAAGTTAATGCCTGGAAATTCAAGGATTTCTGGGTTTCTCTTTTTTTCCTCTCCTTTCTTTTCTGAGATCCCCTCTTTCTCTGGTGATAGGGGTGGAGTTAATAGAGAGGCTCTTATCTGAGACTCGACAATGTTATGGCTTCTCTCCCGTCAGCTTTCCTATCCTGGTTGTGTGTGTGTGTGTGTGTGTACGTGCGCGCGCGCGCGCGTTCCGTGTGTAATGGAATAGGTATCTTAGGGTGGGGAAAGTGTCGGGGGTACGTTTCAACCCTTCCCTCCTTTAACGGTGCTTGGTAAAGCTTGCTGTGGTATTTTATCAGAGTGATCTGAAAGCAAGTGATTGGCATTTCCGATCATTTTGCCATGTTGGACTTTTGTAAAATACCCCCGTTTCCGTGCAGTTAACCGAGGGGATGGATGAAAAGTAGCTTTGTTTCATTTACTCAGGGGGAATCTCCTCTCCTCTGGTTTTCTCTTTGAGGAGCTTTCTCTTTCATTCTCTACTTCTCCATTTAATTAGTAGCAGTAGAGGGCCGGCAGTGAGCTTTTAGAAAGGTGGAGAGATACACATTCCCAAACAAAGGGGCAGGAAGTATTGTGGGGGATAAAGACGGCTGCTTCTCATCTTAGGTCTTTTTTTTTTTTTTTTTTTTTTTAATTACATGATTACTCTTAAAATCCTGAGGAAAAAAATGTTTTCTAAATGAGCATTTTGGGAAGTGCAGCTGGGTAAATGAATCACATGCATGTCAGCGTAGCTGGTGCTTTGTCTGCGTTCACAGCTAGTGTCGGGATCGACCCAGAGCACTGACCAGGAGCACTGGTCAGGATCTGACCACTTTTGTCTAGGGGAGTTAATTCTGGTGATCTTAACTGGTGTCTAGGGTGAAAGAGAAGGACAGAATGTAAACAGAATCGAAGTGTGTGTGTATGTATGTGTATAGTATGACTGAATTCACTCCTTCATGTTGCTGGAGGGGGATTTGGGGCTGTATGGGGAATAGCAGGAGGTGATGAAGACATTATATTGATTGATGGAGCGAGGGCCAGGTTGCTGGTACTGTTTTGTTCTACACACACTATATTCCAAAAGACAGGTCACAGCCGTTTCAGCTTCTCCTGCTGGGGGTGGGGAAGAAACACAAGGTGGTTCTGATGACTTCACGTGTGTGCCGTGTTGGCTTTTTATGGGGGTTTCATGCTGTCATGTCGGCCTTCGGAAGATCAGGGATTGCCTTCGTAGAATATTAACAAGAAATGGTTGAATTTGCACAGCTTGCTTTGTCTTCCTGAATTAGTCTGTGTCAGAAAACAAGGGGAAGATATGAGCATCTAAGAGCATGTAAGAGCCCAGTGGAGCAAACACCTTCCCAAGGCATGCATTTCGGCTCATACGGCGTGCAGTGGGTCATCATCACCCAGGAAGAGACTGATTGCCAGGTGGAAGAGTCGCTGATAAACCTCTTAATAAAATAGGCATTCGTCCCTAGCAAATTTCAGAGACGTATGTTTGTGTGTTCATTGGAGGTTGATGAAAAGCATTTTTGTGTGTTTGGCGGGTACTGAGTTGTGCCCTGTCACGGAGAGGCTTTAGCTGTAGGTACCGCTGATGCTAAAGCACTGCATTAACCCAGAAAACCGCGGGATGCCAAGACCGTGGGCATTGTTCCTAGGTCTGCCCAGCTTGCCGAATGAAAGGGATTAAGTGTGGGCTTTGCTTGTGTGAGTGTATGTGCTGTTTATTTTTTGTTGTGCCTTCCTGGCCAGGGTTCCTCTGGTAAATTATGGTTCATATTCACCAGATCCAAATTAGGTCCATTTAGGTAATCAAATTTGAAATTGCTATCAGATGAAGGACTTTGGTGTTGGAGGGGTTAGCACATTCACCAAATTTCTGACTCAGGGCCCAGCATCAGATTTGGTTTGGAGTCAGAGTTTGGACTACTTTCTGCATTTGGCTTAGTTCCTTGGTGTTTTTTTGTTTTTGTTTATTTTTTGGCAAGCTGCAGCACATTTTGGCACAGTCTGCTCGTGAATATTGCTGTTAACCTTCTGGAATATTTTATTACAACATAAAATATCCTTTATTTATGGGATTTTCTGCTGAGTGAAAGTTAGATAGCTTTTTCCTTAGGTATGGCATTTAAGTTTTTATTTGATGGTTAGAATGAGGCAGACGGCTTAGAGATGAAGGCCAGTCTGACATGGGATGGCACGTTGCCTTCCCTCTTTGTTTCATACCAACAAGGATAGTTTCTGTGGCACTGTGTCTTAGGCCTTTATATGCTTACTGTCTCATTTCGTCCTCATAAAAACCCAGTGAGGTATGCTGTGATTTACAGTTGAGGAGCGGAGGCTCAGAGAGGTGAAGTGGCCTGCATAAGGACTCACAGCGAAGTTGTAGAGCCGGGATGTGAACCTAGTTTGAGTCTACGACCCTCATTTTTAACAGGCTCCCTCTCCCAAGTATCTTGAAAAGTCTTCAGAGCTAAATTATTCAGGATAAAGTAAGATAGACATAAATGTCAGGGGTTGTAAACTGATGGCTTCCAGGTGAGAATTGTCCAGAGACCCTGCCTAGTGTTGTCTGTGTCCTTTTTAAAGCCCCGGGGATTTTCGTGGAAAATGGTACAACTCTGACTTCACTGGAGCCGCGTCCTCACCTGGCGGCAGTTGGTGGATCTGAGCTGTGGCTCTTAAGGTCTCGGCAGCTGTGGTGTAGTTGCCGCGGTCTCCTCTGCTCCCTGTTGGCTTAGTCATCTTGCTCATTTGTGTATAGTTACCCGCTTCACAACGTATAAGCTTGACCTTTGACATGGATATTGTATTTTCTTTACTCCAAGGTGCTATCAGTTTTAAGACATACCACTATTTCATGCACCACTACAAGAAGAAAATTGCTTTCAAGCTGTGATATACTGTTGATTTCATGAAGCAACATTATTTTAGAGGTGTAAAATATGAAAACAAGGGTGTTTTAGAGTTCCTGAATTACTCTAGTTGGAAGCCTTGGATAACCCTGGATCATCAATTTCAACATTCACCGCCCCTGCCCTGCCCGCTCCCCCCTATCTATGAACAATTTTAAGTCAACTGCTAGTTAAATTTTTGCTCTTCTTTGAGAAAAGGGCTGGACTCAGAGGAAGGCTCTTAAGTGGGCATGAGCAGAGGAGAAACGGGAAGCCTGGGCCACCTGACTTAGCCAAGTGTGAGTAATTAAGAGGAACTGTTAATCGATAGAACGTGGTCCGTGTGTGTTTTCAAGAGATTGCTAAAAGACCGAAAAGGCCATCTTTGCAGCTGTGCAAAAATGGGCACAAGATTGCTTTCAGAAATCAGCTTGGGTATACTGTCCGGATCCGGAGGAGGCTGTGAGAGGCTGGGTCCCCAGGAAAGTAAGCCTTGCCCTTCATCCCAGCTCCAAGTGCCTGAGTCAGGCCTAGCCCTGCTGGGTGACGACCTCTCTGCCCAGGAAGTGGGCTACCCTGTTTATACCTGTATCCTTACCTCTGGCGTTTGAGAAAGAAACCTTAAAAAAGAACGGGTTTTGTGGTGACGTTTGAAAGCAATTTGAAAACATATATATACATGATTAAATGTAATATTAAATAAATATATTTATTTAATATAATATTAAATAAATATATTTATTATATGTATATATTTGTTCAGTGTAACTCATTGTTTTAAATTCTCCCTCTAGGAGGTTTTTCTTAGCTTCCAGGAGTCTGTAGAATTTGCGAGCAATTGACATTTTAATGTATATTCTGTTTTAGTTTTATTGAATGTTTATTATGTCATCACTGAAAAGTAGTGTCCTTAAGGAATAAATTTTTTTGGTCAAAAGCATAAGGAGAGGGGTAAATGAGAGTCCTCAGATGATTGCAATTTCTTTTCCACGCAGAGTGCAAATTTAGTTTTATTTTAAAATTTTACTATGTATTTTTGACCTTCCTACATGGCTTGCCAGATCTTAGTTCCCCGACCGTGGGTCAAACCTTTGTCCCTTGCGGTGGGAGCTTAGAATCCTAGCTACTGGACCACCAGGAAATTCCCAGGATGCAACCTAAAGGAAGTGGTTGAACGGGGCCCGGCATCTTTGTTTTCAGTGCAGTGAGTGTGCCCACATCCCCAGGAAACTTTCTTGGAAAGCTGTTTGGGGATTCTGGGAGCATCAGTATGTTTGATACACCTCAAGAAAAACATGAAATATCTCAAGGAAGAAATCCTTGATGTTAAGAATGGTTTTAGAACTGTATCACAGCAGTACTTTTGAGTTTTCCTTCTAAACTGCTCCTGCATGCCCCCGAAGGGGAGAACCTTTTTGTTCATTGCTAATTAATAACCTTTCTGTGTTATGCAGTTATTTATATCACAGTAAAAACATAACACTGTGTGACTTAGGGAAGAAACAAATTAATTCCTCTGTGGTAGATTGAGATCATATTAAATCGCTACTTTTGAGTTAAGACGTTTAAGCCAGCTTTAATGCTGCTCTTAAATTTTGGGTCCTAGACAGGTAGCAGCAATCAAGAGACCCTAAGTTGAGTTTTTAAACTTTTTGATGCAGTAGGTCTTTGAATAAGTGATTCTGTCTTACTGATTCATTTGTGAATTGGTAACAAAGCAGACTACACAGTCTTTTGACAGTCCATGTAAAAGAGGATTAAAATAATGAATCAAGCGTATAGTAATAATAAGTGTTAGGGTTGTAAAATTAGTGCAGGGCATGAGAAGTGTGACAATGTTATGTTCTGTTTTTATATTGTTTCTCTTCTAGGTCACAGTGTAAGCAAATATATTTCGTTTTCCAACTATAGGTGGCAATATTTGTACTGTTTCTATTTAATATTACTGTTGGCTTGGCAGTTGTTTGTTGGTGGAACATAGACATGGGAGGATAATTTAGAGATGAGGATAAAGAACCTAGGTTTAGAAAGCAGTGTTTTCCCAAAAAGATCAGTTCTTTACTAAAAACAAAGTGATATTTCTCACTGTGGGCAGTATCAGGAATCATCTGTTTTCTAGACTTTCTAAGGTTCCTCTTACCCAGAACATATTAACATTTGAGGGAAGCGCAGGCGTTTGGATTTGGGGAAAACCCCCCACAACATACGAATGCACAGGAAAGTTCTTTTGAGAGCCAGCCTCACATCCTTTCTTCTTGGGTGCATAAGGGCTTCTGAATAATTCCATTTGAGTTGCACAGACCGTTCCATAATGGCCATCACTGACTTTGAGAAGGAATTGATAATCGTCACACTCCCAAGTACTGAATTGCTGGAGATATTCTTGGTTCCCGAGGCAAGAAGGAGGCTCAGGTTCTTGCAGAGAGAAAAGCAGTGAGTCAGGCTATGGGACACTTATTTCATAAAAATGTAATATATCGTTATAATCATAAAACTTTGTTCTGAACCCATGTGGCCTGAATGCTAACTTTATTTTAATAGTTTTAGGTGAGAAAAGCCATATTACATAAGCGCGTCTGGGGTAACAAACTTAAATTTGACACTTTAGTCGACTTTTTGTCCCTAATTTCAGAATCCCATATTGATTCAGAACTGGCCGAGTTTAATGGCGAGGGTATCAGATTCCCTTGCTGTCGTCAGACTCACTGCTTGGTGGCTTCTTGGCAGGCAGGCAAGCATCCAGAGAGAGGCTTCGTATTCTTTTTATGCCTCCTGTTCGCTAGGAAGAAAGGGCCATTCAAAGGTGACTTCTTTCAGTGGAAAATGCTGCGCGTGATGTGAGGTCTATCCTATGCAGAAGGACCTCGGCCAGGTTTGTAGTGTTGGCGGCCCCAAGAGCGAAATGAACTTACCCGGGGAACGGTCCCATTGCTGGTTAGGGTCATGGCCCATCTCCCGGGACTCCTCAGGGCTTCCCAGATACACTTGTTCTTCCTTTGGAAAAGACCCTGATGCTGGGAAAGGTTGAAGGCTAAAGGAGAAGGGAGCCGCAGAGGATGAGATGGTTGGATGGCATCACCGACTCAGTGAGCAAACTCCAGAGGATGGTGAAGGACAGGGGAGCCTGGCATGCTGCAGGCCATGGGGTTGCAGAGTCAGACTTGAGCTGTTAAACAACCACCACCAAAGATACCCTGACGTGAAATTTTGATGGATCCTTGAGGTGCTGAGGTCACCTCCACGGCCAGTCCTGTCTTCCAGGTGGAGACGGTGCATTCCATCTTCTGTGTGACTTGATCCCTGCGGACCGAGGGAGCAGACTCGGGAGGGGTTCCTATGGAGCAGCCACGAGGGCCTGAGCTGTGCCTCTTGTGAGTCTTTTTTCGTGTGTGTGCACCTCTGATTCCTGGTCTTGGCTTTGTTCATCCAGTCTCCGTAGTTTAATTTTGCTTCCCTGTTCAGCCTCCTTCGCGGCACGGCTCTTCTGGCCTCCTCGGGTGCCGTCTGGGTCACGCCTTGTGTCTTTTAAAGCATCTCATGGGGCTGGACGTGCCCTTGTGGGTTGATGTGGTGATGAGGTGGCCACAGTGAGAAAGATGGACAGTGCGCTCCCACCTGGCCAGAGGTCACTCGGAGCTGCCCCACCTGAACATCTGTTTCAATGTTTTAAGCTTCAGAGTTAACCATTTTTTTGTGATCTGTTTTTCCAGTGTACATTCTGGTCACCATATTAGATGTCATCAGTGCAGGGACTCCGGGGCAGATAGGCTTGCGTCCCAGGTAACCTGTGAGTGAGTGAAAGTCGCTCAGTCGTATCCGACCCTTTGTGACCCCTACAGTCCATGGAATTCTCCAGGCCAGAATACTGGAGTGGGTAGCCGTTCCCTTCTCCAGGGGAGCTTCCCAACCTAGGGATGGAACCCAGGTCTCCTGCATTGTGGGTGGATTCTTTACCAGCTGAGACACAAGGGAAGCCCCCCCGCCCCCCGCCAGGTAACATAGCAGAATACAAACTCTCTACTAACTTTTCCTGTTGTTTAGCTGGAGGTGTTTGCATGGAAAGTGTTAGTTTTCTTTACAGGTATTAAGTTTTGTGTTTTTTTAAGTGCTGGAAGACACTTTGGTTTTCCCTGAAAAATGAAAGCAAACCTACGCTACTTAGAGACGTCTTGTGCTTTGTGAGCACTCAGTACTAACAATTCATGAGAAAAAGGGGGTGTATGTGTATGCTGCTAAATTCAAAGCTCTGTGTCCTTACGACTCTCCCAGCTACCTTCAGCTCCAGAAGAATGGGAATCGGTTAAGAATTGTATGCTTTTTCTAAGCCTCTGTTTTTTTCTGTCTCAGTTCATCAGTGGTTTTATCTTCAGGTGTCATCAGAATGCCAGCTTCAACTTAAGCAGTTTGGTTTGGGAACGGGAAGGAGTGTGGGTTTCTTTTCTTTTTCTTTTTTTAAGCAAAACTGAGAATCAGTTTGCTTCCTTTTATGCTGCTGCTAAGTTGTGTCAGTCATGTCTGACTCTCTGCGACCCCATAGACGGCAGCCCACCAGGCTCCCCCGTCCCTGGGATTCTCCAGGCAAGAGCACTGGAGCGGGTTGCCATTTCCTTCTCCAATGCATGAAAGTGAAAAGTGAAAGTGAAGTCGCTCAGTCGTATCCGACTCTTAGCGACCCCATGGACTGCAGCCCACCAGGCTCCGTCCATGGGATTCTCCAAGCAGGAGCGCTAGAGTGGGGTGCCGTTGCCTTCTGCTTTCTTTTATAGTTTCTTCTAATTCTTTTGCGCTTTCTATGCTGTGTGCGATCATTGGAGGCGGCTGTGATTACAGTCAGGCGGTTTTTCAACGTTGAACTGGCTGTGTCTCCTCTGCGCCTGTTAACTCCTGATGATAAATGAACGTGGTTCTTGGACGGAGCTGTTCAGAGGGAGCTGAACTCTGAGCATTCTGGAGTATGTTTATGCTGATGATTAAGAAGTTGGTGTGGGCTGTGCTGCCTGCCGTTGAAATAGGGGTCTTAATTGTCTGCGTGTTATTAGCAAAAGAACATTTAAGCTGGAGCTAAAAGCTTTTCCTTCTCTGCTGGGAGAAATGAGATGGAGAATGTTATTTATTGTATAGCCACGAGGGTGGCAGAGGGGTGGGGAGAGAGTGAAGAGTGTTTAATAACATGGAGATGTCAGTAATATAATAAATGGAAAAAGTAGGTTACAAAACAGTGGGTGTGCTGTTTCTTCACAACAGTAGAATCCTATTGTGGTTTAAAGTGTTTATGCCGAGGAAACGTGACCAGGAATGTAACCAACCCGTGATGGTGATGGCAGTTATCTTTGGGCAAAGGGATTGCCATTCTTTTGGTTTTCTTTCTTTGCTTGCTAAATGTTTTGTGTATTTCTACTACGAACTTCCCCCCACCCCCACCTTTAATGTAAGAGTGAGTCTGAAAATGAGGTAGGAAGAAACCTCCCAGATGTAGATACTTTGAGCTTTGGGCAACTGGATAGCGTTCGCTGGGTTGGGCGTGCTTTGTCAACGGCCCCCTTTGTGCTTTGGGTCCGAGGACGTCAAGGTCACTGCTCTGCCAGTTGAGCTTTCTAGGAGCCTCCCACAGTGGGAAGCGGAGGGGAAGAGGTAGAAGGTTGGTTACTTTTTCAGAAAAAGTGGATGTTACATCCGATTCTTTTTTTCCTAGCAACTTGCAAACCAGGTGTTTCAGTGTCTCCGCTGTGGACACACACGGCTTGCATTTTCATCCTTCGGGGTCTTGTGGTTGCACAGACGTCGTCTGAATCTTTAGTAGTGTTCTAACTTTCTCCTGTGCACACTATGAAAAGTGTGGCCTGTGATCAAACTCGGATTTGTTTCTCTCTGTTTTGTTTTCTTGGGTTTTGAGTGAGAGGTCTTGTCATTACGTAATGGCCTCATTGAGGTATTATCTAAATTGAGCGTTTAGATATCAAAGTGATAACTACACATAGCCGTAGTCTTAGGCAAAAATAATAGAGTGGTCGGAAGCTCTTCTTTGTTTTGCCTTCAAGCTGAGTGGTGCCCCTCAAGTATCCGTGCTTCCCAGGGTCTATTTCATGGTGGTTCCTTCCTGACTGGAAGGACAGGGTTGGCCGAGGCCATGTAGCGGCTAACCTGGGACGTGTATTTATCCTCCCCTCCCCCCACGCGGCTTTTAGTATTTCTGAAATAAGGGTGCATCTTCCAGTTGATAAGTGTATTTCGTGTGGTCGTAGGCCCTTCACTCGCTTATCTCCCTCGCACCCCTCACCCTCCCCAAAGGTGAAGTTGGCCAGTGTCAACCTTGTGTGTTACGGTGGATTCTTGTCACAGCAACTGCAGCCTTAATCTCCCTTGTTCAGTTATGATGTGTCTGTTAAGAAGCTCCCACCTGGACCGTAGGACACCTGCCTGCTCAGTGGCGTCATCAGGGAATCAAGTCCGGTTTTCACTACTCTGCTGTCTACAGCCTGGCCCGGTTCAGAGCCTTTGTTGGTCTGAGGTTGGCTGCCAGTGGCAGTTAGAGCTTTGTTCTCCTTTTCTACTTGCACAGGGAAGATAATCCCCTCCTGTGGCTTTCTGTTTAAGATTAAGAAAATCTCGTTCCCATAATCAGCCAGGAAATCTCCCTTCGTGTCTCACTGGCTCACAGAAGCTGAGATCTGTGCACCCCTCAGCCAGCCAGTGGGAAGGAGGGGGTGGGGTTACCTTTATTGCCTTACTGGTCCTGCGCTTGAGCTGGCTGAGCCCCGTGATGGCCCCACAGTGCAGCCGGTTGGATAGTTCATCTACCTTCAGAAATGTTCATGGCCTCCTGGAATCGCACGCTCCCTTTCCCCCAGAGAGGTGGCCCAAGTATTCGTTAAAGTGTTGCAGAGATCTCCGGGTGACACCCTGCACTTCTCCTCCACTTGAAAGTTGTTTTTTTTTTAATGTCTAGTGACTCTGACGTAGTTGGTCACTAGATCCATCCAGCCTCTGGCAGCGAAGAAGGAACAAGATATTACAATAAACCTCCCATTTGGAGAGGGAGCAAATAAGGAATCTCAGCGTATGGTTGTTGGTGGAACAGGAGTAGCAAGGAGCTCTCGCTGCTCAGCCAGTCCGGCTGCTTCCGGCTCTGCTGTTGTGTGTCCACTGTGAGGGTCTTCCTCGATCCCTGTCTCCTGCAGCTGCACCTGGACTGATGGGAACCAGCAGAGGCCCCTCCTCTGGGGCCCTGCTTGAGTGTGAGCTTGGGACTTCAGGGTGGTATGTCTGGGGGTTCAACAGCTGAAGGCTAGTATCAGTTGAGTGGAATACTTGGCAGTATTGCTCCCATTAAAACTTAGATTCCATTTTTTTTTTTTTTTTTTTGCTTTCAGTCAATTCCATGGGCTGGTAAATGACAGCCAGTGATCTTATCCAGATGAAGTCTGTGCTTTGGGAATTTCTGTGTCTTAGTGACAGGTCTCTATGCCCTGCTCTTCCCATCGCTTCTGCCTCGAGGTGATTTGAAAAATAGTCTCGAATGAAGAGGCACCAAGTTTGGGTAACAGAAAGCACGGCACTTAAACTCACTCTGCTCAGCAGAACCTTCTCTGGACTGGGATCGTGGGACTCACAGGACCCTCTATACCTGCCCTGGCCCTCTTTGGACGTTCCAATTTTGTTTATAGTGTAGTTTGTATCACAAAATCTCTGATAGTTGGGGACGCTTGATTACAAGCAACAGAGACCCACTCTGATGAATTTGAGTAGAACAGGATTTACTGAAGGCATTTTGCATAGCCCAGAAGTACCTGTCAAGCTGGAGAGTCAGGCCTGGCCAGTGGTCAAGGACGAAGGGAACCTGGACACAGAATCGCAGCCAGCGAGCCCGCAGGGAGCATCCAACGGGGCCCCAGGGGCCCTGGACGCTGCACGGCCCCTCCCACACTGTCCCCACCTCCTTGGCGCCTCTTGTTGTAACTGCCTCAGCCCTCCTGTTCCCTGCTTGTGGTGGGCATCCTCCCAGCAACTCTCAGGCTCAGTGATTCTGTAGGAGGAGTCCCAAGACACAGAATTGGGTCCACTCACAGTTAGAGCTGGTTACAGCAAAAGGATAGCAAAGCGAAATCACTAAAGCAATAAAGGTGCCCGGAGTGACATCAGAGATGAGCGGGGAGCTTCCGGGAGGCCTCCTCCTGGGGCGTCGGGCAGGGCGTGTCCCATTCCTCTGGCCACGCCTGGGACCACGTGGAGGAGATGCTGCCTCCCAGGGCGCTCGCTAGAGACCCAGTGCCCAAGCTTTTTGTTGGGAACGGATTGTGTCAGTGCCCCCTGCCTACCACATACTAAAATTCTAGCTCCCGGGAGGAGGGCAGGTGTTGACACAGACAGTCTGGGCACCCTTGACCTCTGGGGGTACGTTTGTGTTAGTGGATGGAGCTGTGTGCATCCAAGTTCCCAGAAGCCAGCCCAGAGCCAGTCTTGCAGGCGCACCTGGGAAGGACAGCAGCCTCAGGCCCGCTCCACTGCCTCTTTTCTGCCCACTCTCCCTTGTGTCTCTGGTGGGAAAAGTCCAGCAGGAACCTCTAACTGGGCTCACTGCCTCGCTGCTGGGGGGGCTGTTTCCCCCTTTTTGACTTTTGGTTTCTGTCGTGGGGGATGGCCCCAGCCGCCCCGGAACTGGAACTCGGGCCGTGGGAATCCCCAAACACAGGAAGTGGTTTCTGATGCTGGGAAGTGCAGCGTTCCTCCTCCCAGAGTCAGAGCCTCGGTGGGGAGTGAGGCTGAGTGGCGTGAGCCTCTGCCATGTGGCCATGAGGGAGAAGCTCTGTTGCATTTTTGCAAATTTCACATCCTTGAGGGGGGCAGAGTGTCCCCCGCACCCTGTGCCGTGGAGGGGTCCATGCTCTCCAAGAACCCACAGTACAACAGGGGTTCAGCGGAGACCTGAGTGAGGGGTTGATGGCTACTTGAGGTTTGGGGACAGAATATTCCAGACCGGGGGGACAGGGTGGGTGGATAGCAGACACAGAGGCTTGAGGAGCAGAGAGAGAAGCAGGGTGCCTAGGGGGTGTGGGGCGGGGGTGTGGACAGGGGCCACAGGGGCCGATTTGTGGGGCTGGGTTTTTCTCAGAGTTGTGGAGCCTTAAGCAGAGCAGTAGCAGGATCTAATTTGTGAAGCGCCTCTAGGGAGAAAGGATTGTTGTGGGAAGGACATGAAAGAAGCAGGGAGACCAGTCCGGAAACTCCAGTGTTGGTTGGTCAGGAGGTGATGGTTGGCCGGGGTGTGAGGAAGGGCATGGTGCCATGTGGTGAAGTGGATGGGTTTGGTGTGTATTTTGGAGGAAGTGCCTGGGTCTTGGTAGATGTATATGGAGTTACCACCCAGGGTTTTGGTGTGAGCAGTTAGGTGGTCAGTTACCTAATAATAAAGGGAAAAAGGGAGATCCAAAGGTGTGTTTTGATGACGTTAAGAGTAATATACCTGCTCGGGCTTCCCTGGTGACTCAGTGGCAAAGAATCTGCCTGCCAGTGTAGGAGAAGCAGAAGGCAAGAGTTCGATCGCTGGGTTGGGAAGATCCCCTGGAGAAAGAAAATGGCAACCTACTCCAGTATTCCTGCTTGGGAAATCCCAAGCAAGAGGAACCTGCCATGCTGCAGTCCATGGGGTCGCAAATAGTCAGACATGACTAAGCACGCACGCACTCTAAGGGGAAAAGACCAGAATGGACTCAGTACACCAGCAATATCCTCCTGCCCAGAGAAGGCCATCATCGTGTGCCTGGTGACGCAGACAGAAGTTTCTGTCTGCAGTTGAAAAGGTGTTGGAGACATGAGTTGAGACATCAAATACGTAGCAGAGCTGTGTGGAACTCCAAGGAACCAGCTTGGTGGCAAGGAGCGTCATTGGATATAGACCTAGTTTTACACTTGTATAAATGAAATGTCAACCGAAGAATCTGAGTTAGCAAAGAAAGGGGCTTTGAGAATGTTTTACCTTTTGAACTGAACATCAAGCATGAGAAGTACTGTTCTGATGAGTTCACAGTTCACGTTTTCAGATTCTCAGACCTTATTTCTCTACTCAAAGCCCTTGTATACTCTTAGATTTTGTATATTGTTCTTTCATAACAAGCACTTGTCTTGTTAGAGTGAGGCTGGTCTTAGGACACAAAAAGATTAAGAATTGCAGGAAGGGGCAGGAGTGACCGGTAATGGGCGATTTGATGAATGGGATGAGGTGGGTTGGTAAGTCCCAACATTGGTAATATCCTGTTGCTCCAGGGAGGAGGGACTTCCCAGGTTCCAAATCTTTTTTTTTATTATTATTATTATTTTTTATTTAAAATTTTATTTATTTTAAATAATTTTTATAAACATTTTTATCAGGGAATATTTCAAACATTTACAAAAGTAGAACAAGAGTGTTGAATGAATTCCATACACCAGTCATTCAGCTGCAACATTTATCGAGTCATAGCCAGTGTCATTTCATCTCTATTCCTTCTGCTCCTCCTCTCCCTAATTATCTTGAAATAATTCCCAGACAGTATGCCTTTTATTCATACATATTTCATTGTGTTATCTCTAAAAGATAAGAACTCTCAAAATCCATGACCATACTGCCATCATTTCACCTAAATATTTAACAGTATTTCTGGNCGTTTTTTTTTTTTTTTTAATAATTAAAAAAAAATTGAAGTATAGGAAGTTCCCTGGCGGTCCAGTGGTCAGGATTCCACACTCTCACAGCTGAATGCCTGGGTTTAGTCCCTGATTGGGGAACTAAGATCGTATATGCCACAAGTCCTGCGGTGCAGCCAAAAAAAAAAATTGAAGTATAGTTGATTTGCAGTATCGTTAGTTTCAAGTGTACATCAAAAGTGATGTAGTTGTACATACATATATATGCATGTATATATACTCTTTCAGATTTTTTTCAATTATAGTTTATTACAAGATACTGAGTATAGTTCCTTATGCTATATGGTAGGTCCTTGTTGTTTCTCTATTTTATATCTAGTAACGTGTATATGTTAATCCCAAACTCCTACTTTATCTCAGTTTCCCAGTCTTGTGGTGATTTTAATACCTGGGCAACAAGGACATTGTGCTTCTTTGCCAGGTGACCTTAATTGTGGAAAGTGATGGTTTCAAGCAGATATTCTGGTCTGGGCAATGGCAGTTTCAAGGATTCCTTTGGCCTTTAAGAAATCTGTGGAAAATAAAAACCAGTGTAAAATGATCCAAAGTATCCTTCTTCAACAAAAGAGTCCGAAATGCAGTACTTGGATGCAATCTCAAAAACGACAGAATGATCTCTGTTCGT